>JARHVA010000056.1:3092500-3267500 GCA_037957365.1 Torreya grandis
GGTAGCCCAATAATAGCCAAGGTGAAGGATACATTAATTACAGTGAGGCCACTAAAGTGTCCCTCATAAACCCCATCATGCATTTCCCTGATAGCATGAGAGGCCTCGTGACTATGTAGGTAGTGGAAAAATAGGCCATCAAAGCCATACCTGTAAAGGATTCCCCATAATATGGTATAAAAAGAGGTACCCAGAATGAACACTCTTCAGCCATTTCTAGAAAGATTGGAAGGGATGATGGCAAGGTGGAGATAATTAAAGATCATTGTATACCAAAAGTCAGGTTGGGTCTCCTCTATATTAAAGATAGTTAAAAATTCTAATTTGATATAATAAGGTTGGGTAAGATGATGGATAATGATATATAACTTAAAGTTAAAAGGTGCAAATAGTATCTGAGAAGTGAAAGAAGCCATTGTATCGATAAACTTGTTTGTAGATCATGGAGTGGCTTGGATGTGATAGTGTTTAAATGATGGTAAGAGTATATCAAAAAGTTGTTTTTACTATTGAAAAACATTACTCTTACATTGGTAAGATTAATTTATTTGATTGATGATGATTTGGGAGTCACCAAAGATGTTGATCATCTTGACTCCCAAAGCTAAAGCAGTTTAAATACTTATCACTAGGTCTTCATACTTGGCCATATTATTAGTACAATCAAAGTCACATTTGAAGGATAAAGGAAATGATTCAGCATCAAGGGGAATAAGGATGATACCAGCTCCCCCACAATGTTGACATTTTAATCTATCAAAGAACATGGTCATTTGATAGGTGATGTTTTCTTGAGAAAGGGTGGTGATGGACTCATCAAGAAACTCTAGGAAGGATGATTAGTTATCTATTAAGGGTGCTTCAACCAATTAGTTGATGAGGACTTGCACTTTTATCAACTTTTTTTGGAGGAATTCAAGGTCAAACTTAGCCAAGATCATGAACCATTAACCATATGCTAGTTTTGGTATGGCTTAGAATGTATTTACTTGAGTGGATCGGTATTAATTATGACATAGGTCTTGTGGTTGAGAAGGTAGTGGTGAAGTTTGGATGCGATGAAGACCAAAGTAAGGCAAAGTCTTTTGGTATGGGTGTATCAAATTTCATACTCTATAAGAAAGTGACTTGTGTAGTAGATGAATTTCTCTTTATGCTACTCATCCTGATGGGCCAACATTGCGCCTAAAGAGTGGTTGGTGGTAGAAATATAAAGGTAAAAAGTTATATCTTCCTTGGGAGGAATGAGGATAGGTGGGGATAGAAGTTAATATTTAAGTGGATCAAAGTCATTTTGACAATATTTATTCTACTTAAAAGATACATCCTTTTTTAGAAGGTGGTGGAATGGTTAGCATTGATCTAAGAGTTGAGAGATAAAGTGATGAATGGATTGTACCTTCCCCTACAAGTTTTAGAGTTACTTAAGGTGGGTAAGAGGAGGCATGTCAAGAATTTATTTGATTTTGTAAAGATAAACTTCAATTCCTCAATGGGAGAAGATAAATCCAAGGAGCTTTCCTGATAAGACCCTAAAAATACACTTCTTGAGTTAAAAGTGGACATGGTAATGGATAATGTGCTCAAAGATAATCTTAATAAAAACCAAATGATCTTGATGACATTTGGATTTCCTAAGGAGGTGATCAACATAGTCTTCAATGTTTTTTTGAATAAGGTCATGGAAGATGTAGGTTATAGTATGCTAATAGGTTGCACCAACATTTTTTAGATCAAAAGGCATAACCCTATAGCAAAAATTTCCCCAGGGGGTGATAAAGGTAGTTTTGTATTGTTCTTCAGGGGAAATTAAGATTTGATTTTAACCCAAGAACCCATCCATAATAGAGAACATCTCATGGTCGATTGTAAGATCAACAAACTAGTTAATGCTTGGAAATGAAAAGTCATCCTTTAGGAAAAAAGGTTAAGGTCATGAAATTAGACACAAATATGAATTCCCCCTATGGGCTTGGTGGCATGGATGACATTCAAGATCCATTAGGGATAATCAATGGGTTGAATGAAATTTATGGATAGGAGGCATTGAATTTATTTAACATGAAGGGTTATACAAGGGTGCATCCAATGAATTTTTTTCCTAACTAACTTGGCATCATGGTTGGTGACTATATTATGGGTGGTGATGGATAGGTCAATTCCTATCATGTCACTATAAGACCAAGCAAATAATATGCTATGATCTCATAAGAAGGAGGGGAAATCCTAAAGCTCCTTGAAATTTAGCAATTGGCTAATTTTAACAATGCATGGGTTATCCAGAGCACCCAAGTTGATATCCATGGTGGATTCATTTAACATGGTTAAATTTTAAGGAGGAAGGGACTTATGGATAGAAGAATCTTATGTATTGTGATAGGAAAGAATGGAATCATCATCTTGACACCGAATGATATTAATGGTAGGAGAGTCATCTCCAATCATTTTAGGATGATTTAGAGGAATGGTTATATTCTCCCCATCCTTTTGATTAGTCAGGGGTACTAGGTTAATCATGTTGATGAAAAAAAAGTTAGGGGGATGATATCAAAATATTTAGATACCAATGGTGGAGTGGATGGTGAGGATGGGACTTCTTCATCAATGATGGTAATGGGAGGTGAGTATGTTGTCTCTTTGGGTAGATCAAAACTGAGACCAAATATTTCATGAGGATTTTTAGTCTTATATGTATGAAACTCATGTGGTTTGTGCTTGTAACATCCTAGACCAAATACCTTCCAAGCACACCTATGGAAGTATGTCTTGAGAAACTCTAGCTTATCCAAGTAGGAGAAGTCAGAGGTAAATGGTCAAGGAGAAGAGGAGGTCAAGGAAGTGGTAAGTAGTTGATCAAGTCCCCCATGGATAATATTTGTTTGGAGATTGGGAAGCCCAAAATAAATAGTGGTTTTGATATTAAGGTCATAAGTAGGGTTTTGGTCAAGGTTCCCATACTCTTGGGGAGTAGGGAAAACATCCAAGGCTAAGAGGTGATACTCCCCAAGCAAGAGGCATTGGAATGTGGATTATAAGGGGTCTCTTATATGGATTTGGGTAGAAGGAATGGATGAGATATTTGAGTTTTGTTTGGTAGAAGAAGTGGAATCATCATTGGTTGATGAAGATTTGGCAATGGGAAGGAGGAGAACATCATTCGAGAAGTACATCATGTTTCATGATGTAAAAAGACTTGGGTCAACTTATATGGTAACTACTTGACCTTCATCTTCAAATTTTATGAAATTATGTAAGGTGGATGGTACATAATTCTTGGAATGGATCCAAGGGCATCCAAATATGACATTATAATAAAACTCACCTTTTACTATGTAGAAAATCTTGGGAAGCATGCGAGGTCCTAAATAAATGTGGAGGATGACAGTTCCTAGAGTTATTTCTATGGTGTCATTAAAATAATGAAGTAATTTTATGGTTTCTAACACAATGTTCTCTAGTAGTTTTAGTTGGTCATATGCATGGAAGGAGTTAATGTTGATGCCAACCCACCCATCAATCATAACTCAGTTGATGAAGGTTTTGTTGATGTATGTGGTGATGAAGAGGGGAGGATTTGGATCTTAGGGATGAATGGAGGGTATTTTTAAATCTTTAAAGGTAACAAGGGTGGAAATTTGGAGGGCTCTAATAAAGGATACTAGAGGTTGAGGGTCTTCTAGTTAGACCTCTATGGACTGTAAAACTTCTATCATTATCTAGTGGTGATGAGGCAAGGTATTGATTAGTTTATATAAACTCATCTTCACTAGTGTTTGGTGAAGTTACTTTAGAAATAATCTTTGGATTAACTCTAAAGGTTTGGATGGAGAGGTACCCAAGATGGATATCATGGGTTTGGGAGGAGGTGTGGATGTCTGGGTGTGGTTGAGTGGTTGGGTGGGAGAAGAAGATTATATCCATGGAATGGACACCTTTACCTTCCCCTTATCATTTTGTTAGGTGTGTGATCATGTGACCACATAGATGGTATGGATTTGGGGAAGATTTGGGCTAGAGGACTAATTTAGTTCCTCTTCAATCTTGGATGAGAGTGTGGGAGTAGGTAGGTTTGGGGTGGTGGTCTGTGGTTTGTAGAGTGGATGTGGGGTTATGAGTGGCTCTTCTAACAATAGGTCATCATCAACATATAGCTAATGGTATAGGACTTGGATAGATTTATAGTTATTCATATTATGTCTTAGTATTCTATGGTATGAGTAAATTAGATCATCATCAAACTAGGATAGCTTAGGAATATTGGGTTCAAATGGTTTGATGGGAGGCAAATTCAAGTAAGAAGCTTACAATAACATTCATAGGATGGTTGAATAAGACTCGAGCAAAGGTGGAAAGGATGTTGGAGTTTTAGTTTTGATTGTTAGAGTGGAAGCCTTCTTGGGAGTATGCGTAATAGAAATACTTTTAAGTAGTGGAGTGTTCTTGGTGGTTTAGAGGCTGATTTTTTATAAGGACTAGGCTTGGTAGTGGGTGATTTAAAAATAGGAGGTTTAGAATTAGGATGTTTGGTAGTGGAGGGTTTTGAGGTTAAGGTCATGAAGAGAATAGGTAGGGGTGTATCTAGAAGAGGAGGATAGGTTTGGGTTGTCTTTGAGAGACACATTTTCTTAACAGAAAGATGAGATCCTAGGAGGGAAGAAGGATATGGTCACAAAATGGAAGGCAAAGTATAAATAAGTGGCAAGTTCCTAGATTTTGGAATCCTATGTGGCTCCTATCTCTTGGTTGGCTTGATTTGGAGTTTCTTTGGTGGGTTAGGTGGTGTTAAATCCAAATTTAATAGAGGGTGAGATCATGCCTAGGGTTTTGATAGGATGGTAAAAGGTACTTGGGCTACTTCAAGTGGGGTTGGTATGATTAGTTCAATTATTTTTTGAGGGGTATAGATTTCTAATGGTTTGATTGAGATGATGGTGGGTTCAGTAGTGGAAGTACAAGGTTGGGTTAATAATGACATGATTGGGGGATCTTGCTTGGTTGGGTAAGGAAACCTGAGATGATGCTAAAATGTGGTGTAATCCATATTGGGTTAGGATAGGTACACCAAGTTTTGAGCTAGTCTAGAGAAAGGCTTATAGATAGGTTTGGTCCCTTTAGTATTGGTCTTAAAGGATAAACTCATGGGTGGAGAGAGGGGAAAATGGTTACCTCATCCTTTTCCTCAATCAAAGTCTCCAAGGTTTTGGAAGGTGAGTATTTTATGAGAGTGGTAGGTAGAGTGACCCCTTTCTTAAGAATGCTTTCCAAAGGAAGAGTGGATTGATGTATGATGGAAGAGAAGGATATGGTGGTAATGGTTGATTCTTTTGGTATGTCTTCCAAAGGAGTGTGTGGTCGCTCCACTACCTCGATAAATGGAGAAAGGGGAATGGTTGTTTCCTTTGTTTTGGTTTCTAAAGGAATAAAAGGTGACTCTACTACCTCAATAAGTGGAGGGGAAGGAAAGGTGATTTGGGAAATGGTTTCTTCAATAATAAGTTCACTAAGAACCACATGAATAGTATGGACCTCATGGTTGTGAGAGGATTTTGCTCTATTATTTTCATTATTTATGAAAGGGGCATGGTTGGGGAATGGTTGTCTAAAGATGTCAAGTGATTGATTTGGGGGTGCATTGGGGTTATCCAACATAAGTTTCCCCTTGTCAATCAAAATTTGGAATTTTTTTTTGAAAGTATTGCACCTACTAACATCATGCCCAATGACATGGTGGAAGGCACACAATTCATTCTCTTTATACCAGCTAGGTATAGGGCAAGAGGAATCAAATTTTTGTGGAGGTTTGATCAGTAGGAATTATATGATGTTTGATTTTAACAACTTTTCCAAGACCAAAACATATGACTCCCCTGGTGGAGTAAATTATTTTTTGTTGTTACATTTCTAGTTTTTAGTGTTTTGATTAGAGGAATTGGAAGAGTTGGGCTGGTTAATAACTGGTGGGGTAGGGGTTTTAAGGATTACCACTTCATAGTTACCTTACTTTTTGTGTTAGTGTTGGTTTGATTGTTAGGTTTAGAGGGGGAAGTCTCATTTGATTTTAAGGTGGAATTCTTGTTTCTCAATTTTAACTTCCCCTCATCTATGGTTCTATTCTCTAACTTTCATACCATGGTGAAAGCTTCATCAAAGCCCTAAAAGTATGAACCTATGAAGTGGAGGAAATGTGTTTGGCACAAGCCTGAGCAAAAATTTCAATTAGTTTAGGTTGGGGCAAAGAGAAAGAGAATTAGTTTATTAGGCTTATCCAATGGGCTATGAATTTGGCAATGGACTCATCATCAAATTTCTAGATGGAGTAAAGTTTGGTGATGGAAACCTTCTTAGAGATGTTTATAGAAAAGTGATCTTAGAAGGTTTGATCTTGTTGGGAAAAAGAGAAGAGAGAGTACTTGGTAATAACACTGTACCAATCTAGTTTTGGACTTGATAGAGACATGGGAAAGGTGTGAAGAAGGAGAGTATTATCATAGGTAATCAAATAGAAAGAGTGTCTAAATTCTCTCAAATGTTTTTGAGGGTCTTCCTTACTCTAAAATTATGAGAATTTTGGGGGTTCCCATTGAGGAGGATAAGGTCGAATTGGGATGGATGGGTGAATTGGTTCATTACATATTTGGTCATATGATAAGAGGTTATGGGCACCATAAATAAATAACTCTAAAATGGTCATTCTATCCATTAACATCTTAACAACATCTATTTGTGGTTATGCACCCCCACAATTTTAGGGTAGATTATGTTAGGTTTGGGTAGGTGCGGTATAAGGATAACTAGTGAAAGGTTGGGAGGTTGTCACATATTGATGTGTAGACATGGGTGGTTTAGAGGATGTCATGTATGGTTAGGTGGATATAATAATATGGGTAGAGGATGGAGCCATAAACCCTTATGGGTTTATAATATAGCTAGGATTGGGTGTAATAGTAACTTATTGAAGAATTGGCATGGGTTGGGTTAGAGGTATGGTCAAGTTAATAGGTTAAGGATTGGTAGTAATCTTCGTACTAATGGGTGGAAGGGTAGAAGGTATGGGAACCACCAAGATCTACAATGGAGTGGATGTAGGTGGGTTGGAAACAATAAGAAGGGTCGTAACACTAGTATATGGTACTCTCATGGTAAGTAGAGTACCGATGCCCAAAGGTTAGGTTACTCCTATACTAGAAGGGTAGTTAGTTAGTGCAGAATATGTTTGGTTGTTGGTTGGCTGGGTGGGTTAGTTTTGGATGGTGGTATTGGTGGGTTTATTAGTATAAGAAAATGTTTGGGTTACTACAAGCTGGGTGGAAATGGTGGCAATAGATGTGCTGCCCATAAGGTGGAATGACATACCATAGGGTGGGTTAATAAGCAAAACCAAAGTAGTGTTATGGTGGGATATGGTGTTAAGGTAATGTTGGAGGGCTATGGGGTTGTTTTCCAGAAAGGTGGAAAAATTTGTATCACCTTGGGCAACTATCTAAAGGATAATAGGATGTTTAAAAAGATAGGGATAACTCTATGCATCTGAGATGTACTCCATGGATGAAGGAGAAGAGGAAGATGGATGATTAGGAGGTGGATCCTAATTTTCTTGGTTTTTTAATTGTTGCCTAGTTAAAACCATGAAAATGGAGGAAAAGGAACATACAAGAGATATCAAAAATCAAAAGAGAAATAAACAAAATAAAAAGATCTAAGGGAAAATAATGCATATAGTAATGTGCGTTAAAATCCTAGGATACTTTATTATCTCTCTTTAGGCTTATGCCTCAATTTTAAAGAAGTCATGAAGACCAACTTGGACTAGTAGAGCAGGTACTAGAAGAAGATATCTAAGTATGGTTTTAGTTAGTTAAAGGCTCTCAAGATTTATATTAGAACTTGGTACATGGCTTGATATTGGGGCCTACCCCCTCACTTCACACACCAAAAAGATAAGGGTGTCGGGTGGTTAGCCAAAATATACTGAGTTGTAAGAGATTATACATAGCCAATGTACTAAGTTGGTTATCCTTTTAGTGGTTAAATCGAAGTAAGATAGTTGAGGAAAGGTGATCATTAGGTGATGAAATCCTAGTTGGGCCTTATGTCAATGTTTTGATGTTTAATTGAATGTGTGGTTTGGTCTTGTGTGTGTGGAGATAAGTGACACTATGATTGATTTACTTTATTTAATTTAAGCTATGTGAGCTAATAAATATAATAAAATAATGTATGTACTTAATTTTAATCCCAAAAAAAAATTTATTTCATTCAAATAAGCATAAAACAAGAATAAAAAGCACCTATATGTAACTAGGTCCCACCGACTGTGCCAGAATGTTTCACATAAATTTTTCTTATTTAGTTTAGACATAAATTTGTAAAACTTGATATGTTGTGTGCATGTTTTTCTAGATGGGTGTAGATACTCCTCTTTGTCTATGGAGGAATGACCTATAAATAAGCAAGCACTAAAGAAATGGTTGATTAGTTGGATATTATGGTGGATTACCTTTCGTGAGCTAAATCCAAGAATCAAAAGCTTCTTTGGAGGCATTCAATCCAAAATTTTAAACAATTGAACTCTAAATATATATATATATATATAAATTGATTTCATAAATAATAGAGGATAGTTAAATGCAATACAAGAAATACTTGAGAATAAATAAGTGATTTTGATCAATTATAGTAATAAAAAATTAGATATCAATGCTAAATCAATAAAAAATTAGATAATGGGACTTAGTCAAGGTTTGATATGTAAAATAAGCTTGCTTGTTGAAAATGATAGACATAAACCATATGTGGTTAATGATAGTCGATGGTTGGGGCCAACCATTGACGGTTACTGTGGGATCTAGTTTAGGAAAATAAGTTTGGTTGGGAAGGTTGTAGGAGGGTTATGAAAGGTAAATTTGGATTGGATATTAGTTACAAGATAGAGGTAAAGTGACACAATGAATGATATGTAGAAATTAAATGCTGAATCTTGATAAGAAATAGATACTTAGCTTTTGTTATTGCTAGTCTGAAGAATGTTGAGAATGGATTAAAGCTTGTTTTAGATCCTAGAGAGATTTTGGTAGACTGATGATAATTTGGCCATTGATTGATGAGTTTTATTATCACTTTTTATCTCTATTTGGTCACTATAACTTAGAATAATATCTACACAATAAGCTCTGATCTCTTGCCCAAGAAGTCCTGATCATGCTTTTCACCTCCTCTTCCTCTCTTAATATAGAGGGAAGGGAGTAGTGAAATAATAAGTTCAACAAGGTTTCTAATAGTCTATCTAATTCTAATCTCAACATGAATTGATTATACAAAATGGTAGATCAAATAGCTATTAATAGAAAACCAAGATGGAGTTTCAATTGAAGTTAACCCTTGAGGCGATTAAAGGAAAACTATTAGTGGTCAAGGTTAACTATCATTGGTTAAGGGTAGACTGTTAGTAGTTAGGGTCATAGTCACAAATGGCTAAATTTATCCATTTCTACTAATGACTAGTGTGGTATTTGGCTAGGAAATGGTCCCAAAGGGGGTCTAGGGGTGGTCTAAAGATCAGTGCAATATCTAAAACTATAGTGTGTAGTTTTTTAGTGTCTATAGAATGCTCTAAGATATTTCTTCATTGGATTGCTTGGTTTGTGCTCAAGTGATCTTTGGAAAATGTATTTGTGTGGCTCCTTCTACCCTTGACACCATGCTATTTTTGGCTCATGCTTTCTTGATATAGTTTCATGGCTTGATGGCTTGGTTTGTGATTCATAATTTTAGCATTATAACTCTACAGATTTCACTCTTGTCATAAAACCAACATTATACCATTACTATGTCCAAAATCTTACTATTCATAGGCAATGGCTTCTATTTATAGGTTTAAAAACTAACCCCAGCCCAAGGTGAGTTAAAGTGTAGTTGGGGCTTGGAATGGGTTCAAAATTTACCTTTGTGAGTTAATTAACCTTAGTGGAGTTAAAAGGTGTCAAATGGTCATGATTAGCAATGAGTAGGCATGGGTGGGATGTTTTGGATATTTGACAACTCACAAAAAGGTAATTATGAATTCCAAGGATATTCTTTGATTTTTGAATTTACTTTTTGATAATTCATTTAATTACTCAAAGTTAATTAGATTTAGGCATTTGATTTGATTTTGCATGTTAATTAATTCTAGTTAGGCATTTTAACATTTTATAAGATTTGAATTAATTGTATGTGTGCATTTGTCCCATTTAATTGATTTATAAGCCAAATTGTATTTTATGAAGCCAAATTTGAGATGTTTAGTGATTATTAAACTATATGTGCAGAGGTTGGTAAGAATAAATCTAAAGTTTGGTATGAAGCCATTGGTGGCCAATTTTAGATGTCTATAGTTTGCCCTTGTTTGGGAAGGCATTGCAAGATGTAAACATAGTAACATCTTCTCAAAGAAAAAAGGTTTTGTGTGCCTATGACTTCAATGCTAATAGATTACCTATGGGTTTCCAATCAAGGGATTAGTTGGAAAAAGGGTTAGCAAATGGTCCCTTGAAAGAAGGAAATGAGTGGATCAAATAGATGAAAACATAATGATTTATCCAAAGGCAGTTAGAATCATTGAGAATGCAAGTGGGATGGTATACAATGATTTGACCATAGGTAGTTAAAATCACTGGACCCTGATAGTGGAAAATATGATACGAAATATGAAAGTGCGATGGTGTACACTAGTTTACCCAAAGGTAGTTATAAACATTATACCCTAGTTGGGTAGAAGAAAGTGAATGATTTGCCCAAAGGTGGTTATAATCATTAATCATCAAATTGGTGAAAACATAAATATTTGCCTGAAGGTGTCTATAATAACTATAAATGCAAGTAGTATGGTGTGCAATTATTTTCCCAAAGGTGATTATAACCATTAGACCTCGATTATGGAAAATAAGTGGGATGGTATACAATGATTTGCCCAAAGGTGGTTATAATCATTGTATCCCAATAGTGGCAAACATGATAAGAAATGATGATGGAAAATATGATGATGTAAAATTGATATAGAGGATAAATATGAATTAGGAAACCTGTTAGTAGGGAGATGCTTATCTAAAATAAAAAGGAAGATAATTCTTTTGTTATTTAATTACTCTATTTGGGTTATGAATTGGCTTAGGTCAAGACTATTGCTAAGTGTTGGGCCCCTTTTTCATCTAAGTATAGATCTATACCAACTCATTAGACACCTTAGTGCATGAAATCACTTGGTATGATTATTTCTTTGGCATATTTTGTTCCAACTAGAGGAATCATCACAAACTTAGTGCCAGATGGTAAGCAATTATTTGGTACCTAGTTTTTTAGGGCATCTTCTTGAGTAAGATATACATGGTGACCACAACATAAAGGATGAAAGGTGATGTATCCTATGAATGATCAACCAAGGTTCCAACTCAGGACCTGATGTGCACCCTCCACCTTGGCAGAAGATACTCCTAAATGTTATAATGCTGAGCTCAACTTAGTTATTAGAGAGACATAAATTAGAGTAGAAAAGTTCTACAAAATTGGTTCTAGATAGCAATAATTTGACTGCATTTGAATCTAAGGATTAACATGGATGCATTTGAGGCTCCATATTATAGTGCCCAAGCTCGTTTATGCGCCTCTAGGCCATGTATTAGCTTATCTAACATTTACTTTATTTTATGTAACATAAACTCTATTCTGCATTTAAAATTTGAGTAATGAAGAAGATTAGTTATAGTAAATCATGGTGTTCTTGGGTTTAATGTCTTTAACTTTGTTATTGAAATGATCAATGAATGTGATGATTTTAGTATTATAAACTCCATCTAAATGTTAATAATGTTGTTTTCAAACTTTCAATTAATGACATTCATGGCATCTCTATAATTTATGATGATGTCAACATATTTTGTGGGAATACTTAATTGTAAGAAAGACCCCATTCCAAGTAATGATATTTGTGCCTAAAGCACTAACCTAAGCATGAACCCTTATTCTAAATCCTTCCATCAAACCCTCTAAGCACCTAAATTATGCCAAGCTAAGGGAACCAAATGCTTGTACTCATGAGATTATGGAACCCACCAAATATAAAATTGTACCCCTATGACCAAAATGAGTTCCCTGAATGGGATTTGTACCTATTAACCATCAGAATCCACCTAGAATGGATTATGACAATGAACCTATCAATGCCATTGTTGAAATGACAAAGTCCTATGATGAATGAGTTTCACCATGGCACAAATATCCTAATGTGAGCCCTTATTATTTATTTATTGTGTTTTGGGTGAGTGCATAAGGTTGCACCTTATGTGGATTGATGTCAACATATTCGAGTGATGAATTTTGAGCATTGATGGATTATTTTATGTTTGCACCTATTTTTAACAAGCTGAGAACTAACTTGGAATAATTGGATGAGCACCTAGTAGAGTAAATAAAGTGAAAAAACCCAATTTAAACTAAAATATTTTGGTTTCATTATTGAGATCTGTGTTGAATTTTTTTTTCAATAGTGCAATAGAACAATGCTCTAACTCTCCCTCGAGAACATTGATCACTGGTTGCAATAGGTGAAAGAAAAATTTTCACTCAAGCATCCATCTGATAAAGGATAGAAGTTGAAGAAGTGGGTTAAAAATAACTTATATGATACTTTGTATGAGGTCTTCTTTTATGAACTACCTGAGCATGTGTACTGATGGTTGGCTACTTATATGACCTGTAGAAGTTAAATCTATGGATAACACCTTGAGTGGATGAAATAACACTTAGAAAGGCTTGAGAACCTAAATGCCACTTGGAATAGAGAAGTATACAAATTATGGTAAGGAGATTTGAACAGTTATGTACTTGAGTTCACTATATAGACATACTCCTACCCTAAGGAAGTAGAGTATCAATTTTCATGTAAACCTAGAGGCATGTTTGTGAAAGAGTTAAGTGTATAGCTTAAGAAATTGATGGTGGATTATGGATTTAAAATCATGAGAATGGAAGGCTAAAGTCCATTTATGTATGATAAACACAATAGGGAAGAAGGGGATGTGTAAATAAATCATAATGGAAGGGGATGAATAGATTGTGATTTGAGCAACATTTTAGGTGATAATTAGGGTGAGGATTCTACCCTAATTGGTGGCAGATCTTTTGAGATCCATAAATTTTTCACCATAGCTCCATTTGAATCCTCATTTGAACCATTGGAAAGATAAGAATGCGGGGAATCCCATGAGATGGTATGATCTCCACTTGATGGGTTTCAACCCTTGAACACCAAATGGAAGTGCCCCAAATTTCAATTTTAGTAGTGTAGTCTAAACATAGTAAGTTTTTAAAAATAATAATTCCTCAAATTATATATTGTTGTAAATCATGGAAATCAAACCACTTAATCTAACTCGATATTAGTGACCTTCCACATCCTCCTCCTACTTTAAAAATGTGTATAAATGAAGATGTAACTTGAAATGGAAATGAGACATCTCTTTGCAGAGATAGGCATATGTTTGGATCTGCAAATTTGATCAATAAAACATCTCTTCTCAGAGATATCAATATTAAAATTATGTTGTTCTTATTTCTTGAATTATATTTCAACCAAAGCTTTTGAATTTTGGATCAAATTTATACCTAAAAGCTCAAGAAACACACTTATAAAAAGAGGAGGCACAGGCTGATGGAAGATCTAAAACCTAGAAGTGCCAAGAGAACTTGTAGTGAGTGGGAAGGGTATGGGGAAGGATCTGTTGAATTGTATTAATATGAGGAGAGGAATAATTAAGCCATAGATTGAACTCAACTATTAATGGGTGAAGAATGTAATAGGTCCTTAGAAAATTTGACCATTGAAGATGTACCAAAAGGGCCTACCCCATTTGAACCTATGACACTAGATCATGTACTAGAAACCCCACATGAAAAAATAAGAGTGATAAATAAAACTATTATCCACATCAAATTTGACCATTTTTTAGACATGGAATACAATTTTTTTATTGAATAGGTTTTTCCTTACAAAGAGTTAAGCGAGGATACATCTAGACATTTTGGCACTAAATTGAAAACATAGAACACAAGTGCAAACATTCTAGTTCAATAAATATCAGTTATGTAGCCTAAGAAATAACCCATAGGAAGTGGTCCAAGACCACAAGTTAGTAATACAATTCCTTCATCATCTTTAGCACCAATAGTAATAATAAGACTAGCACCTACCCACTAGCTGTAGGCATTGGAGGGCCACCGCCAAGATAAATACCATGAGGGAAATCACCTCAGATGCCAACATTTCCTTGTAGAAATATTGCTATGATATATCCATGCACTTACCAAAATATTATAGTATAGAGAATGCCTAGAGTATGTACTAAAATGTGAACTACAATGGCACACTTGGGGTGTAACCTATTGATGTGGTTTTTATGCACACCATAGCCATAATGAGTTAGCCTCTAACATTTTAGGATCTCAATGGAGGTAAAATAAAATATGGGACATGAGTTGTAAGTATGTGGTCTTTTAAAACCTATTGATGGAATAACTAGTAAAGTATACAGGTTATTAGCAAGGTTTTGTGTTTAGAGGCATGGTTTCCTAATAGAGTGAATCCCTAAGTGAGTTGGATGGATTATATTATAGAGTGGGTATATCTCAATAATAAAATGAAAAAAATGGGGTAAGGTAAGGTAGGAAAGGAATCCTCATGGGTCTTAATAATTGCTTCTTTGGTTGGTTTCTAGATAGGCCTATGCCTTCTTAAAATTGGTGCCTACTACTAGCAGCAAATGCTCACAAGCAACTAAACATAGTAAGGGATTCTAAGGGGATGAAGATATAGAAGGTATAATAGCCTAAAATAAAGGTTTTTCCTATCATGGTAGTTATTTCACACCCTTCAATTAGGATATTATGGCTTAGGCTAATGGATTATCTAAGGCAGCTACAACACACACTAAAAAAACTACACCAAGAAAACACAAGTGTACATCCAAAAATATGCTTCAATATGACTTAACTATTTTAACTAACACATTTACTAATATTTAATAGATATTGCACATCTAATATTATCACATTAATCAGAATAGTCAAGAATGAATTTTTAGCATTAACACACTAAAGATTCATTTAAATAAATAAACATAGAAAAAAACAACTAATAACAAAACATTGAAAATAAAATACTCAAAAAAATTTGCTTGATGACCAAAATGGCTCCTAATTTGTATTCCAAAATTATCTGACCCAAAATAAAGTGGGTAGTACAATTATATTTTTAGATCTTGGGGAGGGGTCACCTCATCCTCCAAGTCTATGCATGTTTGTTACATGTGGCAGTTAAAACATGTAGTTCTAATTGTAGTCAAAATTGTTTCAGCTAAAATATATAAATAGACCAACTGGATTTAAAAAAGAATACAACATGTGTATGTGAAATTAAATACAAAGTCAATATGTTATAATACTTTATCTAATTTATAAGTTTATATATATATATATATATATATATATATGTTAACAATATCTATACATGCACAAGGCTAAGGCTACATGGTTCAAAGTGTTGCATGGGCTTTAGTTGGAGTCAAAGTCAGAGTAGAAACTGATGGTGTAGCTCCACTTCCAGAAGCTTGATTCTTATTCACCTCATTCTCCTTGTAGGATTTGTGTATAACCTAATGCTACTAATGGATGATGTCTAAGTTAAGCAATGATTTTAGTGGAGTCTTTTAGTTTGCCTAAGGAGTATCGAATGTTCACTTTTCATTGTCTGGAACATACCGCTAAAAATATCCACCTTGATCATCTTCTTTTTGACCTTGCTTAACTCTACTTCTATGCTCTCCACTATCAAGCCTTGTATTCTTTTCTTGAATTTATCAATGGCCTCCTAGATAATTTTGTCATAATTGATTCTACTAATCAATTTTCCTATAGAATCCCTTGCTTTATATAACTTTAATTCATTCAAAATTTGAAGGAGTTGGGTCTCATGAGCTTAGTACTCTAGTATTAACATTGTAACTACATTAACCACTCCTTTCCATCCTCATTCCTAATGACCACCAAGTTTAGGGCACTGGATGCCTTGAATGTAGTCATTAGATCTAGATGGCTATACAATGAGTTACCTAAGTAGGCAACTACCATCTTGAGCCTAGTACTATCTTAGGCTAAAGAGATACAAAGTTAATTTACTTAGCTCATGTGAGGTACCATTTCTACCTTGATGAATTCCATGGATTCAAGAGAATTGTAACATTTAGATGTATATTCCCTAACCTTAGCTTCTATACTTGCAAGAATGTCCATTGTACTAGATTGCTCCTTAAGTTACTCAATTTGTGCCCATAATTCCTGTACTTCCTCCTCTAGCTCTTGGAAAGCTAGCTATGTACCTTTGTGGATGGACACTACTACATCATTGTGTGTTTGAGCTAGGTCTAAAAGGTTTTCTTCATATATAGACTCCCCTGGTTATATGTTCTACCTCCTAGTTAGGGAGAACATTGCTTGTCGCTCTTCAAGAATGATGCTAGCACCCTAGTCATCCTCTAATTCTATTTTCTTCATTCTTTGGATAGAATCAATTGGGGGGTCAAATAAGGTAAACACATAGGGGAGATTAGTGACCTTATAAGTTGTCATTTGACCCCTTAAATCCATGGCCCAAGGTAGAATATTAAGAGGTACTTCAAGATTACTAGCATTAATTTTTTATTCAGCCTCCTCTTATTCCTTCTTTCACTTCTTACTAGCCTTGGTTAAGACATCGAGAAAGGAAGGCCGTATCATCTTAGACTAGTCCACTCCTCTAAGTTGTGGAAGTGGATAGACCAAAATAATGTGAGGTTTTACCTTCCTTCCCCTACTTGTGTTGGTTATTGTAGTTTCTTCAATATAAGTGGAAGTGGGGAGTGGAAGGGAGAGTTGTATAGATTGGACATGTAATTGGGGAGTGTCTAAATCAATAAACACCTTATTGGCTACTTTTTTAATTTTATGAAGTCACATAGTAGAAGTACCAATAGGCACAAAGGGAATGTCTAAGGGAAATTGTGTGGTAGTGACAGTGGAAGGATCAATGGTGGTTGTGGGAATAGAAGGGATGGACAAGGTAGGGGGAACTTTCATAAAAGAAACAGGTGATGAATAAATGATATAAATTTAAGATAAAGGGAAAGTGGGGAAGGTATGAGTACCTTGAAGTTTTAGTTCAATAGGGGCCTCTTGAAGACTTAGAGCCTTGGCCTTTTCTAATTTAGCCTCCTCTTTTGAATCATCTACCAGTTCTTGATGATTACTTCATTTCTTCCTAATTGCTACAAGCTCAGAGGTGGAATGGGTAAGCCTTGAGATGTTTATATTATGGGGATGCTTGTAGGAGTCCTTGGATTCTTGGTGTAAACTAAAGGGGTCCTTCCCTAAATGGGAGAGTCATGGGAGGAAGATACTACTACTTGTGTAGTGGATACCCTAATAGATGAAATGGTAGACACACTTGGGGTAGTTATAGGTATTTAAATGGTGCTATTAGTAGGTATTTCTTCCTCATTAGAGTCCAAAATAATGGAATCTCCTCTTTATCCTCCCCTTAATGCAATTGAAATAGGGAGCTCAAGTTCCATCTTGACTATTTTTAACCTCAACTTTAATAAAAGTCCCTGAGATGAGGAAGCTCCTTGCTTTCAAGAATGCGATTCTAGAAGTCTGAATGCTACCATCCCTTGAAAGGGGATCTTCAGTTATCTAATTCTCTATTAGAGATACTAGGCTCTATTTAGATCATCCTTTGATCTTCCTACAACTTGATAATTTATGCTCACCCTAGCGCTTCTTCATTTGATGAAGCATTCAAGAAAAGAAAATCGTAATAGTATGGTTGATGGTAGTAAGGGATGTTGAATCCTTGAATGTGCTATTGGATATACCCATGGGGGTCCTAATCTCTCTATGGCATTGTAGGGAATCCATATTGGTTCTGATTTGTTAGAACATCACCAAGATGTTTTCTCATAGAATATGCCATTCTACCAATTGTAATAAGGCTCCCCAAAAAGAAGGATTTCTTTTTCCTAGCTAAATCTTCCTCAATGTTATTCCACAATTGGAAATCAATATCCTATTATGCTAGCTTATTAGGCACATACTTGGGGAGACATAGAGGATCCACCTCATTTCCCTAGATCATAATGACTGTAAAGTCTGGGTATAAGAATTAGTCACCCTTCCCACTCAAATTTTTCAAAATACTCTCCCCAATACAAGACATAGGAGAGCCATGGATGGCTTTCCACACCTATGGATATACATCCTCTTATATTATGACCATGTACCTCTAATAAGCATATATGAGCATGAATTGATAATGGTTGTAGATTCTATTCTTTATGCAATCTATAACCAGAGCCCATAGATTACCTAAATCTTTGTAACATGTCCCCATAACTACATTGACCAAATATGACATCATAAAAATGTCTCCCATGGGAGTGGGACATTTATGTTTATGTAAATTTGCTCCCTTAGCCTCAAGTTAATTATCTCTCCCAAGGCATAATCAACATCATGAGATAAAATCATATATAATAAAGGAACCCAATCTATATTTACAAAATGGATGCTAGGCATCCCATATATCCTATTGAGTAAAGCCATATCTATTAAAACTTCCAATTTGAATTTATCTATTGGGATTTCTCCCTTTGGTTTCAGTCCTTGCTAGGGGATAGTCTGGCCTAAGAGTAACCATGAAGAGATTAGCTTTGTAATCAAGGTTTCATATTTGAATTAGACCCAAGTGTGATTTTTATAGTGTGCATTTGGGATGATAAGAGATAGATACCTTTGAAATTCATTCCTAGATATATACATGACCACTATGTCACTGTGGGAGTGTAAGAGGTAGGCATCTTCTGATACCTTAATAGCAAAGAATAAATCCCTAAGAAGGCTAATACATGACATGAACTCTAGTTTTGCTATAGTGAAATGTAATATTTATCACTTATAAGCCAAAAATTATTGAACAAATAACATTTTTGACATCACTACTTCATCATCTGGTGAAAACATATCAATTAAATCAATTGCATCCAAAAGTTACACATAATTATGATACTTATCTTTAAATACCCCTACATCTAAGATGGTGTCTCTAAACTCTATAGAATCCTTGATTGAGAATGTAGAAGGGGGATTAGTTCCTTAATATTATCTTGATGAGGAAGCCATAACTATATGTTCGTGCCTATGTCTTGTTCAATGTGATGTGTGTTGCATATACCTATATATTAATGTGATCAACTTAGCTTTAGCTTAATTGTTATTCATTCTATACTCTTTAAAATAGAAACTAGGGTTCTCATTCACTATTTGGGGACAAGGATACTTCAATCACAAGATATCATGAATTCAAATTACATATTCAATGGCTATGTATCATCTATATTATATCCTACATTAAATACCAGTTCATGCAGATTTTAAATATGTAACATTCACTTTTCAAATTTGTTAGTCTTGGTTGGTAGGGATACTTAGTATTTATCAAATAGGAAAATTTTTATCTTTACTAAGTATGGAATTAATTTTAATAGTATTATTCATAATAAAACACTAAAAATTATACCATCTAAAAGGTTCTTTTGGGTCAATGTTTGTGGATACTTCCTTCAGGGGAATCATTTCGAACAAAATGTCTATAGATATTGTTCCAAAGGACCTTGAGTAAAAGTCTCAGAGTGATTCTTTTAGAGGGATATTTCATGGTTAAAGGGGTACTTACAAACTTTATAAAGGCTATTTTTGGTCAAAAAGGTCTACTTCATAGGGCATTTTATTCATAACAAAAAGTCTCGAAGGGTCTACTTCATAAATGTTGAAGGGTACTTTCAAAATACCTATAGGGTGGTCTAGAGGGATAAAGGGCACCTTTGATTTTTGGAGGGTAATTTCATATGGCTAAAGGACACTTCAAAGGTCCCAAAGGGTAGGTTTAGTAATACCCAAAGGGTATGTGGCCTTAATTTGGAAGGTAGGTTCAGGAATTTTGAAAGGCAAGTGCCCTTCGAAGGAATTCTTTTGAAGATTTTGTATTGAAAAAAATGATGAAAACAAAAGTTCAAAGGAATTTGCCATATAAAAAAAGGTCTAGAGACATAAATCCCAGAGTTATGTCCAAAATGTCACTTGGATATTTCATAAAGGCCAAAAGGTCCTTTTCAAAAGATCCAAAGGGTATGTGGCCACTTGAAAAAGGGCACATAACTTAAGATAAAGATTTGGTAGGGTAGTTTCAACCAAATCCGAAGGGTAGGTTTGAGAATTAAAAAAGGCAAGTGTTGTTCAGAAGAATTTTTTTATAGATTTTTCATCAAACAAAATTCCCAAAATAAAAGTCTAAAGGAAATGGTTTAGGGCATAGGATATTTTTAAAATGTCTTAAGGATTTACTTAGGGGGATTTATTTTGGATAAAATATCTGAAGGAATTGACAAAGGTACATAACAAAAGTTTCTAAGGAAAGGGAAAAGGGAAATTGAAAAAGATGCAAAAGGAATTTTGATGGGAAAAAGGCTGCAACAATTCTTCTAAAGGACACTCCCACAAAGCCCTAGGGGTAGGTTGGGATATAAAGGGCACTTGGGAAAGATTCATAGGAAATTCTAAAATGTTGAAGGGTAAGATGCACAAAACTAAAGGGTATGTACCGTAAATAAATGGTCAAAAAGGTGAAAATGGTTTAGTTTAAATAAGGCCTAGGGGCTAGTTGGAAGGATCTTGAAGGGTAGGTGGAAGGAAGCTAAAGGGTCTACTTCGAGGCATAATTTGCCCAAAGGGTCTACTTCATAAAGGCCCAAAGGAACTTCCAAAATTATTGAAGGGTACTTCCATACCCCTGAGGGTCATTTTGAGAGTTCTAAAGGATAAGGTAGAGAGGGTTAAATGGATAATCCATTGGGATTTTTTTTGGGGAAAATGCATGTGGTCCAAAATCCCTTAAGGCCAAAGGTCTGTAGACTGAATTTTGTTGAAAGAATTGTTTCAGACAAGGATCCCACAATAATTTATTTGATAAGATAAGGACTCCAAAAGAATAATCTCAAAGGAAGTAGGATCAAAAATTTCTAAAAACAATATATTTGAAAGGTAATTTTGCACAAAAATTAAAAGAATTAGCTCAAAGAATTCATTTGTAGCACACAAGTTAGCCTCATAAATACAATAAACATAATGCCGATATCATCCACCAAAAAAATTAAAATTCCTAAATTTCCAAACTTTACCTAAAACATATGAAAAAAATATGGGTCATATTTTTAAAAAAAAATTCCTTATTAAGGTCATATTTAAAAAAAATATGGGTCCCCATTTGCTTTCAATAAAAAGTGGGGTGTGTTGGGTACAAAAAAAGGCAACTTATAGGGGGAATACTCCCGAGTATTAAAAAGCCTTAAAATCTTGTTTGCAATCCAAAATCATTCATGAAATGTGCCATAGAAAAATACTAAATGAAAAACATGAAAGAGACTCCTAAGTTAATTATTACAACATACTTGCCTTCGAATATATTAGATCAGTGTGTGTTGAGTGCATAATTCATTTACCCCTTGCTGTGATGGGTTTTCTAGGGTTTTGATGAGGATGTAGGTTTCTCTCCAGTATCATTAGAGAACTAAAATAAAGGGAGCTTAATCAAGGAGTCTTAAATCTATTTTTCATTGTGATCCATGTAGTCTTGTATGAACTGATAAGTAGGTAGCTTCAATGTGATGGGAAAAACCAGTCTACATCCATATACTAGTAGGTAGGGTAAATATTTTAAGGCTTGCTTGTATCTCATTCAGTATACCCAAAGAGCATACTTTAGTAGATTGTGCTAGTCTTTAGGCTTGTCCCCTACTGATTTCATGATTTCCTCAATAAAAATTTTATTCATTGACTCAGCCTATCCATTCCCCTGAGAGTAGTGGTTAGAAGCTGACATGATTATAATTTGATTGTCATGTACCCACTCAGTGAATTCTATTGATATAAATGTTAGTCCATTATCACACACTAGAGAGATGGGAATGCTAAATATAGTAGTAATGTGTTCCTCCAAAGAATCACATCCTCTGCTCTATTGTTCTTTGTGGAAAATACTTCCATCCATCTGATATAATAATCTAGAGTTGTTAACACAAATTTATATCTGATAGAATAATTTGGGTTGATTACACCAATAAAGTCCAATACCCACTATGCAAATGGTTTTCCCTCAACAACTAGCTATAGAGGCATGGCTACGTGAACCTCCCTTTTGGCCAAGGTTTGACATTCATGGCAAGTCTTGAAATGAATGTAAGCATCCTTGAATATGGTTGGCCAATAATAGCCTAACCTCATAATTTTATGGGTGATGGTATTTTCAATGGGGTGACCACTGCCTATCTTTTGATGCAAAGTTTCTAGGATCTCCTTGGCTTCTTCTATAGATACACATCTAAGATATATACCTTCATAGTTATTCCTATAGATAATTCCCTTTTTTATCATGAAATGAGTAGCTTTAAGTCTCAAATCCCTCCTCTTTTCTCTATTATATTTAGGGGGATAGGTTCTTATAAGTACCGAACTATGTTTGTATACCACTCACCTTTAGAAACTTGTGATTCACATACCTCTTCAACAATGATTCAGGGATCAGGCTCAGTCATGAGCTAAACAATGCCTTATCCTCTGATGATTTTTGTAGGCCTAATTTCTTGTCAAACTATTGGATTTTGGCCATCCACTTTCCTCAACATTGCCCTAGCTCATTTTATGATAGCGTGAGCTTGACAATAGGGTTTATGACAACAATAATGGTCTTATTCCTTAAAATATAATGTCTAAATCTATTCACTTCTTTAACAATGGGGAAGATCTACTTGTCAATCATGGGGTATTTGAGCTCTGAATCCTTCAAATTTGTACTCATTCAAATGTTCTATCTCACCCTTCTTTTATGTGATCATCATAACAATTATGTACTTAGAAGCAAAAGAGTAAAAATAGAAATATTTTCTAAAGTTTAGACTAATCAATATCTAATCTTGTGATATTACATCCTTAATGTACTAAAAAAATATTCTGGATTTAGCTATCCATTCTATCTTAGCATCTTGCTTGAGCATGGATTTTAAAGGCTTTAAAATCTTAGCAAACCCTGATATGAACTTCCTTATAAAGTTGATCTTTCTAAAGAATGGTATTAGTTACTTTTTACTATTTGGTGGCTGAATGTTTGAGATTGCCTAGATTCTATCAAGATTAATGGTGATCCCATCCTTAGTGATGATGTGTCCCAATAGTTTTCCTTTTATGACTTCAAATATATTTTTATTTGGATTTAATGAAACACCAAATATTCTACACCACTAAAATATAGACTATAGGTGAGCTATATGGTCCTTTCTATCTTTTGAAAATACTATGAGATCATCCATATAAATAATTATACATTTCCTAGTCAATCCTTTGAAGGCATGATCCATGATGCATTGAAATGTATCTCCCACATTGATTAGGCTAAATGACATCCTTTTGTATCCTTAAGTTACCCATTTCATGATAAACACAATCTTTATCTGATATTCAACTTGCACTAATACTTGATTATAACCTAAAAATCCATCTAAAAATGACATCATTTCAGAACCACTTACAATTTATATTACCTCATCCAGCGATAGTAGAGGTTAATTATCCTTTTCATAAGCTTTATTTAGATTTATAAAATATATGCATAATCATATTTCACCCTTCTTTTTCCTTTACTAAGACTAGATTAGCTACCTAAGTGGAGTGCCATATGGGGAAGATAATTTTGGCACTCAATAACTTCTTCACTTCTCTTTGAATAAAAGGCTTCAAGATGGGATTAATAGGCCTTTGCCTTTGTCTAAATGGTTTATGATCTTTCTTGAGGGGAATCATGTGGGTGATGACTTAGGGATCATACACTCTCAGGTCTTCATATGTCTAAGTGATAACATCCCTGTATTGAGAGATCAAATCCCTCATTCACGATCTTTACTCAAAAGTACAACTAAGACCAATATTGTCATAATGTGGATTATGCTCATACCCTAGATTTTATTTCTTGAAACTTGATTCATTGACCTTAGGATACCTGAGCTATTATGCCTGGGAATCCAAGTCGAATGACATGTCTAGGGATACTAAGCCAACTAGTATCTAATTCTACTTAAGTTGGAGAATGCCTTCTTTATCTATATCTTCTTGAAAAAGATGATTGACATCATTATCTTTTATGATCTGGGACATAAAATCCCCTGAATTAGTTAAGAACTAGATAATTTGTTGATCATCACTGAAGACCTAAAAAAATTATACATTATCTAGAATAGAGGGATAAGGAACCAACTCAATGGAGAATCTCTTTACTTGAGACTCTTATAATGGATCCAAATTGGAAATGGTAGTAGCTAGTGAATTAATGGCCTAATTTTTCTCTCTTTAGAGTGCTTCTATGTTGAAAGCTTCAAAGCTTTCAATTAAATCCCACACTCTATGCTTATACCTCTTCAAATAAGATAATTTACACTGGTATTTGTTTCTTATCTAGTGTACTACCATCTCTGAGTCCCCAAACACCTTTATCTATTTTACATTGTTCTTTAGTGTACACTATAGTCCTAATATTAGAGCCTCATACTTGGATTTATTATTTGTATAAGGAAAGTACAATCTATAGGCAGTCAAGAATTTTTTACCTTAGGGATTGATGAGCTCAATTCCCACTCTTGATCCTTGCTTGGACTTGGATCCATCAAAGTGTATTATCCACAGTTGATTTGAACCCTCATGTTCTATGTTCTACACTAAACTATGAGTAGTAAAAGTATAGATGCCTAATGAAGGAGAATCATATTTTACCTCTTCATTCTTGACATTGTATTTAGTGATGGGATATTTCATCTCGGGATCTCTATAAATTCAAATATAATTCAAAACTCCTCTCCATGGTATCTAGATGTGTGAAAAATATGTGTAAAGATAACCATTAAGTGTTTTGGGGTAGTCTTTTCTCAATAATAATCCATAGCCCTCTGATATGCCCACTAATAAGATATCAATAGTCATTTAGACTCTTAGTTTTGATGCCACCTGAATGTGTACATTATTTAGTTCTCCCACCACTGGTACTACCATATTATCTAGCTGAGAGACTAATATTTTTGAAGGTCTAGGAGTAAGACCAATATGTTTACATATAGAAGTAGGAATATCAGTTATAAAATCCTTAGAATCAACCAAGAAATTAAGGATATTCTTAATAAATGCTCTGATGGTTTATAAGAACATTGGTACTTTGGGATTACTCTTGTAGATGACATTAGTATCAACCACTTTCACTTATTTAATTCTATTTGAATCTATCCTAACTTTCTCCATAGGGGCCTTTCCATTGATAGACTTTTATAGTAGCTCTTTTTGTTCAGTGATTTGGGCCAACTCGTGAAATGTGATATTTCCCTTATTTTTCTTCATATCTTCCATGATGTTGTATCCTCTAGATTTTATTAATTCTTATTTTCTTGACATTAGATCATTCCCTTTTGGAGGGGGTGCAATATTGTTTGCTTTAGGATTAGGTGGAATTATTGTGGTGTTTGGAGGATTTAATGTGGCTAAAGGCTACTTATTCCTTAAATTGTATGCACCTCTCTAAAACTTCTAGAAAGCATGAAATTATTTTGAATTATCCTCTAGTTCATTATCATCTTCCCCTAGGAAGGGAAATTTGTGAGTCTCAAAGAACATTTCTATGCTAGTATATCCTAGATCCTGATGCAATTCTAGTGGATTATTCATCTGATCTTGACTAGTCACTTCCCTTTGAAAGATTTTGAATGTTATACAAAATTAGACACAATTGAGCTCACCTTGATAGGGCATATTATGTATCTTACTCTAATTAGGGAGGGTTATTTCAATTATTTTTATCTATAGGAGTCTACCAAATTGCTTTGCATTATTTGCAAGCTGGTTGAATGGCTTGTTATATCTCAGGAACTTGGTGTTTTGGTTATCCATCTGGGTATTAGTGTTGCCCAATTTTTGTTGCATGTTCAAAAAATCATTACTCAACTTTTGAACCATCTTTTGGATATAATCCAATTCATATTTCATGGAATATGCACCTTATTGAAGAGCTATAGGAAGTATAGTTGCATGTTGGTTCTATTGGTAACTACTTCCCATCACATGATTGTTTAGATAGCCAAGGTTCAGGTGTACTATTTACATCAACAGAGGCATCATGTATAATTGATTATGATTTTAAGATAGAACATTCTACTTTACATGTGGTATTAGATTAAGTGCTAGGATCCCATTATTATGTTATCTAGAAGTTTGTGAATTGAGTTATCTATTAATGTTAATGTCTTCTTCAAATGTCAATGCTAAAGTAGTGGTAGCAGGTTCTCTTCTTAAGAACACAGTAGTAATGGGGTCTAAGGTATTTTTATACATCTCTAATGATAACACAAATGATGGTTTGTACCTAGGGGTCAACTAGTTATACATCTTCTACCATCTTGCATTGAAAGCATGGATAGGCTCATTAAGTTCTCTCTCATGCTGGTGAAGTGTTAATATACCAATTTGGGATTAGTGACCTATCCAAACTGCACAAGAAAAACCTTTTGACTATCTTCCCAAATGGTGATGGATTTTTCCATTAGATTCAAATACCAATCATAAGTAACATCCATTAAAGTGAAATGGAATAACCAACATGTAATATCTTCATCAACTACAATCATTAATCTCAAAGTATCTTTAATACATTTAATGTGTTCTTTTGTGGTCCTTGGTCTTGAAGGATAAAAGGATGGTAGATATTTTTTAGGGTTCTAAGGTAAATCATGCATGTCCCCTAGGATAGAAATAGTAGATCTAATGAATCAAGGTTGTTGTTGGGCCATTGGTTGATTAGTAAGCAAAGGGTTCCTTACAAGTGAAGGGTGCCTTTGTAGAGGTGGATTATTTTGAACTAGAGATATTGACACAAATCTAGGTATCGTATGGATTTCTAAGGGTGATACTAATAAAAAAACTTGGGAATTGGATCTAGTCACTCGCTTAGGTGACTCCAGTGAAACTCTACATAAGGACTAACCTCTATTATTGGGAGGAAATTTGGCCCTTCTTCTATCACTAGTGAAATTTTTGATGTAGTTATTATGCACACCAAAATTTTAATGAGGTAGCCTTTAACGTTTTAGGATCTCAATGGAGGTAAAATCCACTCTAGGGCATGAGTTATAGGTATAAAATCTTTGACAACCTATTGATGGAATAAATGATAAAGTATGTAGGTTATTAAAAATGTTTTTTGGAGGGAGGCATGGTTTCTTAATAGAGTGAATCCTTAGGTGATTTGGATGTATGGATGACTTCTATTCTAGAGTGGGTAGATCTAAATAATAAAAAACAAAAAGCGGGTAAGCTAGGGAAGGAAAGGAATCCTTGTGGGTCTTAGGAATTACTTCCTTGGTTAGTTTCTAGATAGACCTGTGCCTTATAAAATCTGATGCCTACTACTAGCATCAAATGCTCACAAGAAGATAGTCATGGTGAGGGAGTCTAAGGGGATAGAGGTGTAAGAATTACAATGTCCTTAAACAAAGGTTAATCCTATCATAAAATCTATTACATACCCTTTAATCAGGATATTATGGCTTGGGCTAATGGATTATCTAAGGCAGCTACAATATCCACTCATAAAACTACACCAATAAAACACCAGTGCACATCTAGAAATATGATTCAATATGACTTAACTATTTAAATTAACACATTTACCAATCTTCAATATCTATTGCACATCTAAGATTATAAAAATAATTAAAATATCCAAGAATCTATTCACAATATTAGCACACTAAAGATTCATTGAAACAAAAAACCATAGAAAATAACAACTAATAACATAACATTAGAAAGAAAATACTCAAACACTTTACTTCATAACCAAAATGGCTCATGATCTATATTATAAAATTATCTGACATAAAATAAAGTAGGTGGTATAATTGTATTTTTAGAGCTTGTGGGGGGGTTACCTCATCCTCCAAGTCTATAAATGTTTGTTAAATGTGGTAGTTAGAACATGTAGTTCTAACTGTAGTCAAAACCATTTAAGCTAAAAACTATAAATAGACCAATTAGCTTTACAAAATAATGCAATGTGTGCATGTACAAGTAAATACAAAGTTAATATGTTACAATAATTTATCTAATTTACAAGGAAAATCTATATATATATATATATATATATATATATATTACAAAATAATGCAATGTGTGCATGTACAAGTAAATACATAGTTAATATGTTACAATAATTTATCTAATTTACAAGGAAATATATATATATATATATATATATATATATATATATATATACACACACACACACACACACACACACACACACACATATATACACAAATATATATATGTACATATATGTATATATATACACATATATATGTATATATATATACACACACACATATACATACATACATATATATGTGTATATATATATACATATATGTACATGTGTGTGTGTGTGTGTGTGTGTGTGTGTGTGTGTGTGTGTGTGTGTGTGTGTGTGTGTGTGTGTGTGTGTGTGTGTGTGTGTGTATCTGTGTGTGTGTGTTTAAATATTGGTGGCATATAGACACACACACACACATATGCCACCAAGATTTATACATGTACAAGGATAAGGTTACATGATTCGAAGTGATACATGGGCTTTAGTTAGAGTCAAAGTTGGAGTATAAATTGATAGTGTAGCTCCACTTCAAAAGCTTACATCTTCTTTAACTCATTCTCCTTATAGACTTTATGTGTTTCCTCATGATACTGATGGATGATGTCCAAGTTAAGTAGTGAAGGTTGGTGGAGTCTTTTAGTCTGCCTGAGGAGTCTTACATGTTCACTTTTTATTGTCTAGAACTTACCCTTAAAAATCTCCACCTTGATCACCATATTTTTGACCTTGCTTAGATCTACTTCTATGCTTTCCATTATCAAGCCTTATATGCTTTGCTTGAAGTTATTAGTGGCCTCTTGTATAATTTTGTCAAAATTTATTCTACTAATCAATCTTCTTATAGAATCCCTTGCTTTAGATAACTTTAATTCATTCAAAATTTGAAGGAGTTATGTCTCATGATCTTGGTTCTCTAGTATTAAGGTTAAAACTACATTCAACCACTCCTTGGCCTCCTCATGCCTAATGACCACCAAGTCTAGGGCATTAGATGCCTCAAATTTATTCATTATATCTAGATGGTTGTATAATGAGTTGCCCAAGTAAGCAACTAGCATCTTGAGCCTAGTATTGTCTTGGGCTAAAGAGGTACATAGCTTATTTACTTGTCCCACGTGAGGTGCCATCTCTACCTTATTGAATTTTATGGGTTCAAGAGAATTATAACATTTATAGGTGGCTTCCTTGACCTTACCTTCTATACTCATAGGAATGTGTACTATACTAGATTTCCCTTTCAGCTACTCAATTGATGCCCGTCATTTCTACACTTCCTCCTCTATCTCTTGGAAAGCTAACTTTGTACCTTCATGGATGGCCACTATTGCATCCTTGTATTCTTGAGATAGGTCTAAAAGTTTTTCTTCATATATAGGCTCCCTTGGCTACCTATTATACCTCCTAATTAGGGATAACATTACCTATTGCTCTTCAAGAATGATGTTGGCACCCTAGTCATCCTCTAATTTTCTTTTCATCACTCTTTAGATAAAACTAGTTAGGGGGTCAAATAAGGTAGACATAAAGGGGAGCTAAGTGACCTTAAAAGTTAGCATTTATTACCTTAAATCCATAGCCCAAGGTACAATATTAAGAGGTGTCTCAATAGTAGTGACAATAATTTATTGTTCAACCTCTTCTTCTTCCCTCTTTCACTTATTACTAGCCTTAGTTAAGACATCAAGCAAGGAAGGCAATATTATCTTGGACTAGTCCACTCTTCTAGCTTGAGGAAGTGGATGGACCATAATAATGTGAGGTTTTTCCTTCCTCCCCCTAATTATGTTGGTTATTATAATTTCTTTGGTATAAGTGGAAGTGGGGAGTGGAAGGGAGAGTTATGTAAATTGGATAGTTGGGAAGTGGCCAGAGCATTATGTACCTTCCTAGCTACCTTCTTATTTTGATGAAGTCCATAATAGAAGTACTAGTAGGAATAAAGGTAATAGCTAATGGAAATGGTGTGTTAGTGATAGTGGAAGGATCAATGATGGTTTTGGGAATAGAAGGGATGGATGAGGTAGGGGAAAATTCCACAAAATAAATAGGTGATGAATAAGTGATGGAAATTGAAGCTAAAGGGAAAGTGGTGAAGGTCTGAGTACCTTGAAGTTGTAGTTCAATGGGGGCCTCTTGGAGACTTAGATCCTTGGACTCTTCTAATTTAACCTCCTCTTCTAACTCATATTCTAGGTCTTTGATGATTACTTCATCTCTTCTTGAATTATATAAGCTCGAAGGTGGAATGGACAAACCTTGAGATATTTGTGTTATGGGGCTACTTATAAGAGTCCTTGGCTTCTTGGTGTAAACCAAGTGGTTCTTCCATGAATGAGAGAGTCATGGGGACAAGATGTTACTATTTGTGAAGTGGTTACCCCAATAGATGAAATGGTAGACACACTAGGGGTAGTCATAGGGATTTGAATGGTGCTAACAGTAGGCATCTCTTCCTCATCAAAGCCCAAACTAATGGGATCTCCTCTTTCTCCTCCCCTTAATGCACACCAATTAGGGAGTCTGAGTTCCCTCTTAACTATTTCTAACTTCAACTTTAATGGAAGTCCCTAAGATGAGGAATCTTCTTACTCTCTAAACTGCCCTTTCTATAAGTCTGAATGTTATCATCCCTTGAAAAGGGATCTTCAAATGTCCAATTCTTTAGTAGAGATACTGGGCTCTATTTGGATCATCCTTAAATGATCTTACTATAGTCTGATAATTTGCGCTCACCCTAAAACTTCATCATCTGGTGTAGAATTCAAGAAAAAAAGTCATAATAATATGGTTGATGGCAGTAAGGGATGTTGAATCTATGAATGTGCTATTAGATATGCCCATGGGGGTCCAAATCTCTCTGTGGAATTTTAGGGAAGCCATATTGGTTCCACTTTTTTGTAACATCATGAAGATGTTTTCTCATAGAATATGTCATTATACCAATTATAATAAGGCTCCCAAAAAAGAAATATTTTTTATACCTAGCTAAATCTTCTTCAGTGTTATTCCACAACTGGAAATCAATCTCTTATTGTTCCATCTTATTAGGCACATACTTGGGGAGACATAGAGGCTCCACCTTACTTCCTCAAATCATAATGAATGTAAATTTTGAGTATAAGAAGTAATCACCCTTCCCACTCAAATTATTCAAAATATTCTCCTTAATGTGAGGTATGGGAGAGATATGGATGGCTTACGACACCTATGGATATACATCCTTGCATATTCTAACCATGTTCTTCTAATAAGCATATATGTGCATGAATTGATAATGGTCATAGATTCTATCCCTTATGCAATCTTTAGCTGAAGCCCATAGATTGCCTATGTCTTTATAACATGGCCTTATAACTACGTTGACCAAATACAACATCATAAAAAATTATCCCATGGGAGTGGGATGTTTATCTTTATATAGAATTTGTTCCTTCAGCCTCAAGATAATTATGTCTCCCAAGGCATAAGCAACATCATGAGATAACATCATATACAATAAAGGAACCCAATCTAGATTTACAAAATAGATGTTAGACATCCCATATAGCCTATTGAGTAAAGCCATACCTATTCAAACTCCCATTTTAAATTTAACTATTGGGATTGTTCCCTTTAGCTTCAGTCCTTGCCTAGGGAAAGTCTGTCCTAAGAAAAACCATGAAGAGAGCACCTTTGTAATCAAGGTTTCATCTTTGAATTGGACCCAAGTGTGCTTTTCATACTATGCATCTAGAATTCTAAGAGATAGATACCTTTGAAAGTCATTCTCTAATATACACACAATCACTGTGTTTCCATGAGAGTTTAAGAGGTAGGCATCTTGTGATATCTTACTAGTAAAAAATAAATCCCTAAGAAGGCCAATAAATGGCATGACCTCTAGTTTTTTATGACAAAATATAATATTTGATGCTTTTAGGAAAATAATTCTTGAACAAATAACCTTTTTGATAGCACTATTTAATCATATAGTTAAAAAATATCAACTAAATCAGTTACATCCCAAAGTTGTGAATAATTATGATACTTATCTTCAAATACCCCTACGTCAAAGATGGTGTCTCTAAACTCTATGGAGTCCTTGATTGAGAATGTAAAAGGGGTATTAGTTTCTCATGATGACCTTGATGAGGAAGCCATAGCTATGTGTTTGTGTCTATGTCTTGCTCAACATGCTATGCATTATGTATACTTGTATATTAATGCAATCGACTTAGCTCTGACTTAATTATTGTTCACTATATACTCTTTGAAGTAGAAACTAGGGCTCTCATTCACTATTTGTGGATAAGGATACTTTGATTACAAGATATATTGAATGAAATTAATTCCTTCAATGGTTGTGTATCATCTATATAAGATATTGTATTGAATACCAGTTCAAGTGGATATTAAATATGCAATGTTAATTTTTTAAATTTGTTAGTTTGGGTTGGTGGGGATACTTAGTATTTATCAAATAGGAAATATTTTATCTTCAATAAGTATGGAATTAATTTTAATAATATTATTCATAATAAAACACTAAAAAGTATAACATCTAAAAGGTGCTTTTAGGTCAATGTTCATGGATAATTCCTTTAGGGGAATCATTTCAGACAAAATGTTCATAGCTATCATTCTGAGGGACCTTAAGCAAAATTCTTGGATTAATTATTTCAGAGGAATATTTCATGGTTAGAGGGGTATTTCAAAACTTTTCAAATTTTAGTTTTGGTCTTAAGGGTACACTTTGTAGGGCATTTTATTCATGACAAAAAGTCCCAAAGGGTCTACTTTGCAAATGCTAAAGGGCACTTTCAAAATTCCCAAAGGGTGGTCTAGAGGGTTGAAGGGCACCTTTGATTTTTGGAGGGTACTTTCATACAACTAAGGGTCACTTCAAAGGTCATAAAGGGTAGGTTTGGCAACCCCCAAATGGTATGTGGCCTTAATTTGAAAGGTAGGTTCAAGAATTAAAAAAAGGCAAGTGCCCTTTGAAGGAATTTTTTTAGAGATTTTGCATCAAAAAAATGTGGAAAACAAAAGTTTGAAGGAAATGGCCCTATAACAAAAGGTCCTAAGATAGAAGTCCTAAAGGGTATCTCCAAAAGGGCACTTGGATATTTCATAAAGGCCAAAATATCCTTTTCAAAAGATTTGAAGGGTATGTGACGACTTGAAAATGGGTACATGACTTAGGAAAAAGATTCGGTAGGGTAGATTTAACCAAATCCAAAGAGTAGGTTTGGGAATCCTAAAAGGCAAGCACCCTTTAGAAGGATTATTTCATAGATTTTACATTGAACAAAATTCCCAAAAGAAAAGTCTAAAGGAAATGGTTTAGGGCATAGGATATTTTTAAAAGGTCCCAAATGATTTACTTAAGGGAATTTATTTTGGATGAAATGTATAAAGGAATTGGTAAAGTTATGGAATAAAAGTTATAAAGGAAAGGGTAAAGTGCAATTGAAAAAAATGACAAAGGAATTTTTATGGGCAAAAGGACATAAAAATTATTCTGAAGGACACTCCTACAAATCCCTAAGGGTAGGTTGGGATAGAAAGGGCACTTGGGAAAGCTCCATAAGAAATTCCAAAATGTTGAAGGGTAGGCCACAAAAAATCAAAGGGTATGTGCCCTAAATAAATGGTAAAAAAGGGGTAAATGGTTTAGTTTTAAAAAAGGCCCAAGGGCTAGCTGAAAGGATCTCAAAGGGTACGTGGAAGGAAGATAAGAGTCTACTACATGGCATAATTTTCCCAAAGGGTCTACTTTGTAAAGGACCAAGGGCACTTTCAAAATTCCTTAAGGGTACTTCCATATGCTTGAGGGTCATTTTGAGAGTTTTGAAGGATAAGGAAAAAAGGGTCAAAGGGATAATCCATTGAGATTTTTTTTTAGGAAAAATGCATGCAGTCTGAAATCCCTTGAGGCCAAAGGTCCTGTTGACATCGAAGATTGCACCCTTGGTAAGAGGCTGAGCTCCTACCTTCTCCTCACAACTATGGAAACTCCCCTCTCACCTGTGGGACTGAAAAATCTAGAGGGGAGAGTCTCTAGATAAGGGCTAGCTCCCTTTGATGTATCATGTTTGTTCCAGCAACTACAAATACATATATAGATATAAAATGGGGGGGAGGATGAAAAGGGAGAAAAGCTACAGGAAAACAAACTACTCTAAGGAGGTGATACACCAAAATGAAATGACCTTCTCACATCCACTCTTAAAACCAAATGAATGCATACATACGCTTCACACTTGGAAGAAGAACCAGACTACAAAAGCTTGATAGGGAGGTTTTAATGAAAACACATAAAATAGAGGTTCACCAAAGGTGCTATGAGGGGCACACTGAAAGGTAATTTCTCTATTTTTGCACTCCAAATAGAATTCTCCTCCTGTCAACTGTAGAGATGGCACCTTGTAGATAACATATATGCTGGTGTTGAACCTATGAAAGCATCAAAAAACAATGAATGAACACAAACAAACACTCAAGACATACTCAAAAATGTCTATCCAAAATAGAGGTAAAAAATGCATTTATTGATTCAAGTGAAATTTTGCTGGGGCTGTGCCTTATAAATGTGGAAGATCTTTTTCAAAATGACAAGTCTTCAATATATATGAGAAGAAAAGAGGCCCATTTGGCACTCCTTTTTTACAAGTGGCCTATCACGTCCCTTCATTGGGAAGAGCAAGTCACTCAAAACATTAATGAACTGCCCTTTTGTCTATTCAAAATCTGATTTTTTAAGGTCAATACATGGTTTGTCTACTCATTAATGTGAAATGGAGAAATTGGTTACACTGCTAGCTATTTGCATCCTCAAATGGTCAATTTGCAGGAACTATTTCACCTGCTAGAGTCACTTCTCAAATTGGCACTTCCTCTTGCCACTTGGACTAACTACCTATTCATTCCATGATTATCGCTTTGTCTTTTCTCAATTTTGTCTCTTTTGGCTCCTTCGGCCCTCAGGGGCAAACTTCTAGTGGGTCACTGCATTCTGGGCTCTCATGGTTAGTGCTCTCTCACTTGAAATCAAATGGCTATTTCATTGCACTAATTTTGACATTCTCATGGCCATCATTGGTTTGAAAACCAATGGCTAATTTTCTTTATTAATTTTGATGGCCTTTGGGACATCTTCGTCCCTATCAAAATGTCATCGGGTCCTTCGCTAGCTTTCTGTGGCTTTGTTTTCCTCAGCCCCTTCTGTGGGCATTCTTTTGCCTTTATTTTTTCTGAGCACCTTCTCAAAGGGAAAGTGACCCTTCGGCCTTTGAAAATGCCCTTTGTATTCAGCTGAGAGTCCCCCGCAAGGGCACCTGCCCTTCGGGGTCCTTCGGCAGGTTGTTTGTTCCATTAGATACTTCTCGGGTTCCCGCAGGCTTTGTGTATTTTATGTGGACTTTTATCCACAGACATTTTCCCACAGACAAAAAGTCCATGGAATTTTGTCCTGGCCTTTGTTTTAAAGCATGCTAGAATTCCTTCGGATAAAAAGTCCGAAGGAATTCGAGACTTAAACCAGTTTGAATTTAAACAAATTTGGGACTTACCTGATCTTTTCCATTGAAGCGCCTGCCCTCTGCTAAGGTATTTTGAACTTGAAGACTCCCCTTTGGCCAAGGGCATACCCTTTGAACCAAGCCATTGAACCAAAATGGTTCAATGATTTAATGGTTCAACCATTACGTGCTGATGAACTAATGAACCAAGGCCGCTGAACTTCTCCATTTGAACCAAGCTCATTGAACCAAGCCCGTTGAACCAAGCCCATTGAACCAAGTCCATTGAACCAAGCCCGTTGAACCAAAAATGGTTTAATGGCTCAATGGTTTAATGCTTGTTGAATCAAGATGTTGAACTTGAAGATGGACTTTTGAACCAAATGTCGTTAAACCACTTGAACCAGGCCATGAACCAAACTCATTGAACTTGTGCAACCTAAAAATGACTGTCATTGAATAGCAAGGGAAGAAGGGGACCAAAAATTTTGCCTATGGGAAAAATTGGTCAACAAATTGGTGACTCCTAGGGGAAGCATGCCTACTATGCTTAGAGACTAGTTGCCTTGCAGTCCATTGGGCACGAAGTCAGATGGAAACTTGAGAAAACTAGCAATAACTCTAATAAATCTAGAACCAGTCACGTAGATATACCTCAAAGGAAATGAAAACACACACAAGACTAAGAAAACTACTACCTATGAAACAACACATAGGGAAAATCGAAAGAAAACAAGGGAAAATATATATAGATGAAAAGAGACTCAGTGGTAATGCTTTAGATGTATCCCATTAACTGGGATACGTAGTTCTTCACCATCCAACCTGGAGAGTTGGAATGCATTATGTTGCTTGCATTGAGTGATTATGTATGGACCTCTCCATAGGGTGTCAAATTTTGCATGCTTTCTAGGCTTAGCTCGGTCTTCATCCCACTTCAAGACAATGTCTCCTTTAGAGAAATATTTTGATGAAGATTTCTTGTCAAAGTGTCTCTTCACTTGCTATTGGCGACTAGTCATAGAAGCCATATCCCAGTCCCTTGTCTCTTGGAGCTCCATCAGCTCGCACAACCTAACTTCCATGCTATTTCCTTCTTCTAATTACAGTTGGTGAGTGAGGTCTAATGCTAGCAATTCAAGTGAGATGGGAAGCCTAGCTTCCCTTCCATATACGAGCATATATGGGGAATTTCCAATTGCTCTCTTTGGAGTGATTCGATCGGCCCACAGAGCTGTCTTCAGCTTGGTATGCCAAGTTCTCTGATTTTCTTCCATAGTCCTCTTTATGATCTTGATCAAATTTTTATTGGTGGACTCAGCTAGCCCATTCCCCTATGGATAATAATTAGATGAAGTGCTGAGATATATACCATACCTTAGCACCCATTCACTTGTTCTGGTCCCTAGAAAAGCCAAGGCGTTATTTGAGATTATGGTGGCTGGGACCTCAAATCTTATTACCAGGTCCTCATAAAACTCTAGGACCACACTTTCATTTGCCTCTTTCAGATAAATAGCCTCCACCCACCTTGTGAAATAGTCTATGGTAGTCAGGACCCACTTGTGTCCAGCACTGGAGGGAGGATTGATCATCCCTATGAAATCTAGGCCCCACTACATGAATGGTTGTTCCACCTAAATGGGCTATAGAGGCATGGTAGCCAACCGTTGTTTCCCATCAAAAAGGGCACACTTTTGGCACTTTATTATCCAGGCATGGGTGTCCTTGAAAAGAGTAGGCCAGAAATAGCCAACTCTCATTATCATTGTTGCAGTAGCTCTAAGAGAGAAATGACCACCTACTGGCCCATCGTGGAACTTAAATAGTACCTTATCAGCCTAGTTTTATGTTGCAAACTCAGCTTCCTACCTCAAGAATAAAGCTATTTGCTAATCATTTTTGAAAACCTGCCAATTTGCAATGTTGTCGGGGACAGAGGGTCGAACTACCAACTTCAAGTGGTGTGAACCACAATTTTGACTTATTTCCATGGAAACATCAAACTGATCACCAATTGTTGCCAGCCTATCTACTTGTTTGTTCTACTCTCTGGGAATGGAAGTGACATTGAAAGTGAGAAAATATTCCACCAAGTCCTAGACCTTATGTTTGAAGGATTTTAGTAAGGAATTCTTGGTTAGATTCTGGCCTTTCACCTGATTTACAATCAGCTCGCTGTCTCCCAAAACTTGCAAATCCTTGATCCCTCTTTTTCTTGCCCATTCCAGGCCATGGATAAGGGACTCATATTCTAAAACATTTCTTGTGCAAGAGAAATGGAAATGAAAAGCTAAAAATTACCTATCTTTTAAAGGGGAGACTAACATTGCCCCACCACCAGCTCCCAGCCTACTTCTGGAACGATCAAAATATCGCTGCCACAGGCCTAGGTCCTCTTGGCCTACCTTCATTATATTTGGTATGAAGGTGCCCTCTTCGTGCATGCAGTAGACTCTAAGGTCTGCCTCCTCTATGAACTTGTAAGGATCATGTTTGAAGTTATCATTTCCCCATTCATCCAAGAGTAAGTCCGCAACTCCTTCAAGAGCAGAGGATAGAGATTGGTCTATCTGGGACTCTTCTAGATTGATAATGGTGTAATTGACATTTTCTACTTTGGGAAAATATGGTTCTAGATGGACCTTGTAGAGTGACTCAAATTTGATTTTTACCTTGGTCCCATACTTGGTCCTAAAAACCAGATATGACCAATTCATTGCTAGATAGCCACCTATCTTTGATGTGAAGTCCCTGGACAAGCAAATTGCAAAATAAGGAGGAACATCTGCTACCACTATATCATGGGGGATTAAGAAAGTTGGGAAAGCATGCAATGTCAAGCCTAAACCCTTCAAAATCCCAACTATTTTTGTAGGTGTCCCATCTAGCTGCAGGACTCCTTTATTCATCTCTTCATATTTCAGTCCCATCTTGTCAACAATGCACTTGGGCATCACTAAGGTACTAGTCCCACTATCAATTATGTAGTTGTGTACCAAGAAATCCCCTATGACTAAGGATACATAGAAAGGGGTAATCTTCTCTTCCTTCTTTACTTGACCTAAAATGGAAGGCTGTCCATTCATCATTAAGACATTATCAGTGCTTGTTAGGATAGCTTATCGATCTAGCTCATGCAATTCTTTCTTCAATATGTCCTTTTGTCCTAGAAGAGACAATGAATCCCATAAAGAGATGTTCATATGCAGCCTCTTCATTTGGTCCACTATATTGACCTGGGGACTGCCTCCCTTCAAGCTTTCTTTGGGGCTGATTCCAACTTGAGCTGCAGGCTGAGGGGCTAAAGGTACAAATGGCTATTTGAAGTTTGGGGCCTTTGAATTAGAGTGTGATGGAGGAGATGCTACTGTCACATGGGTGGTAGACTGGGCTTCTCCCATTTCTCTTCTCTTGAATCTTGTGTTGGTTGCAACATAGTTAGCTTGATTGTCTGCAATGCCCACATAATTTATTGAATAAAATACCCCTTCTAGATGATTTATGAGGGTAGAATCAGGCTGGGCCTGATTGTTACTTGTGTTGGGTTGAGTTAGAGCCTCAAAAATCTAAGAATGAGTAGCTACCTAATTGTTTGTAGTCTGGAAATAATTCATCATCTCATTTGTGTAAACAACCTGTTCTTGACCATATCCCATGGTTGAACAACTTGGCTGCTCTTGTACTAGATTGTTCTGAACTAGTATAATGACTTTAGATGATGAAAGGGGGCCTGAGTTTTAGTTTTGAAATGGTCTGGTCTGAGTGAGATGACCTTGTCCTTGATTATAGTTTTGAAAAAGGGGTTTAGGGGCTTGACCATAATGCTAGTATCCCTGATTTGGTTTGTTGCTTTGAGCTTGTTGCCTTTTAAGATCTACAAGTTCGTTTGACATGCTCTGTAATAGACTTTTAACCTCATGAAGTTCATTGGATGGAATAACAGCTAGTTTCTCTACACTAGGCAGGGGGCTAATGTGGGAGCAACAGTCTGAATTGGAGGTAGCATTTTTGGGAAAAGTGGCATGTGAGGTCTAGGGGCTATTTTCCCAGCCTGTACTAAGCAATTCTCAGCTGTTATGGCTATGTCATAAGCAGCTAGTAGTATATGCCCTCCCATGGATTGGATCATCACAGCAATATCACTATTTAATGCTCTTAAATAATATAGGAAAGCATAGCTGGGAGTCGATCTTACCAGGATGGGAATTCTATCCCAAGTCTTTTGAAACCACATATTGAAATCTTGCATATACTCATGTGGAGCTCTCTTTATGGTTGTCAGCTATTTAGCAAGTGAGAGGCTGTTGATCTTTTCCTCAAAACAATCTATCAACTGAGTCCCCAATTCATTCCAAGAATGTATTAAATTTACAGGAAAAGTTCCATACTAGTCAAGAGCCTTGCATTTGAGAGATAGTGCTAGCAATCTAATGGCAATATTTTCCTTTGTTACATTGTGAATATTGCAGAGGTTAGCAATATTCCTAATATGCTTGATGACTATAATGGGCCCTTCTCCATTGAAAGAAGGCACATTTTTGAGGGCTGTTCTTAGATTTGGATCATAAAGTGGGAGGTTTAATGGGCTCTGACCATGAAAAGCTGCAAAAGGCAATGCCATAGCTAAGATGGGCTATAACTGGGGCTCTACTACATATGCATCCCTTACAACAGGTTTAGGAGGATGGCTTGTTGGATAAGGATGGGTCCTCTCAAACCTTAGCCTTTTGGCTGATTTTAAAGGCAACTCAATGAATTCGAAGGGAACCCCTTTAGAAGCAGACCTTGTGGTGACTTTAGGCATAGAAAGTTAAGAAACTAGTTTTAATTTGAAAACTAAAGCTCTTACTAGTGGAGTCACCAGATGCTAGAAAACTTAAATCACTATGATATGACTAGCATCAATCTTGAAACCTTACTAAGTTGTCAAACTATGTCCCACCGGGCGTGCCAAAACTATTGACATCGAAGATTGCACCCTTGGAAGGAGGCTGAGCTCTTGCCTTCTCCTCACAACTATGGAAACTCCCCTCTCACCTGTGGGACTGGAGAATCTGAAGGGGAGAGTCTTGAGATAAGGGCTAGCTCCTTTTGATGCATCATGTTTGTTCTAGAAAGTGTAAATACATACATATATATAGATATAAAATGGGGGGGATGAAAAGGGAGAAAAGCTATAGGAAAACAAACTACTCTAAGGAGGTGATACACCAAAATGAAATGACTTTCTCACATCCACTCTTAAACTAGATGAATGCATACATACGCTTCACACTTGGTAGAAGAACCAGACTGCAAAAGCTTGAAAAGGAGGTTTTAATGAAAACACAGAGAATAGAGGTTCACCAAAGGTGCTATGAGAGGCACACTGAAAGGTAATTTCTCTATTTCTGCACTCCAAATAGAACTCTCCTCCTATCAACTACAGAGATGGTGCCTTGTAGACAATAGATATACTGGTGTTAAACCTGTGAAAGCATCAAGAAATAATGATTGAACACAAACAAACACTCAAGACATACTCAGAAATGTCTATCCAAGTAGAGGTAAAAAATGCGTTTATTAATTCAAGTGAAATTTTGCCAGGGCTGTGCCTTACAAATGTGGAAGATCTTTTTCAAAATGACAAGTCTTCAATATATATGAGAAGAAAAGAGGCCCATTTGGTGCTCCTTTTTTAAAAGTGACCTATCACGTCCCTTCATTGAGAAGAGCAAGTCGCTCAAAACATTAATGAATTTCCCTTTTATCTATTTGAAATCTAATTTTTTAAGGTCAATACATGGTTTGTCTACTCATTAATGTGAAATGGAGAAACCAGTTGCACTGCTAGCTGTTTGCATCCTCAAATGGTCAATTCATAAGAACTGTTTCACCTACTAGAGTCACTTCTCAAATCAGCACTTCCTCTTGCCACTTGGACTAACTACCTGTTCATTCCATGCTTATCACTTTATCTTTTCTCAATTTTGTCTCTTTTAGCTCCTTTGACCCTCGAGGGCAAACTTTTGGCAGATCACTGCATTCTGGGCTCTCATGGTTAGCGCTCTCTCACTTAAAAGCAAACAACTATTTCATTGCGCTAATTTTGACATTCTCATGGCTATCATTGGTTTGAAAACTAACAGATAATTTTCTTTGTTAATTTTGATAGCCTCCAGGACATCCTTGTCCCTGTCAAAATGTCATCGGGTCCTTCGCTGGCTTTCTGTGTCTTTGCTTTCCTCAGCCCCTTTTGTGGGCATTCTTTTGCCTTTGGTTTTTTTAAGCACCTTCCTAAAGGGAAAGTGACCCTCCATCATTTGAAAATGCCCTTTTTATTCAGCTGAGAGTCCCCCATAAGGGTACTTGCCCTTCGAGGTCCTTCAGTGGGTCGTTTGTTCCATCAGATACTTCCCAAGTTCCTGTGGGCTTTGTGTATTTTCTATGGACTTTTGTCTACGGACATTTTCCCGCAGACAAAAAGTCCATAGAATTTTGTCCCAGCCTTTGCTTTGAAGTGCGCCTGAATTCCTTCAAACAAAAAGTCTAAAGGAATTTGGGACTTAAACCAATTTGAATTTAAACAAATTTGGGACTTACCCAATCTTTTCCATTGAAGCACCTACCCTCCACTAGGGCATTTTGAACTTGAAGACTCCCCTTCGGCCAAGGGCATACCCTTTGAACCAAGCTGTTGAACCAAAATGGTTCAACGGTTTAATGGTTCAACCATTGCACACCAATGAACTAATGAACCAAGGTCGCTGAACTTCTCCATTTGAACGAAGCCCATTGAACGAAGCCTATTGAACCAAGCCCATTGAACCAAAAATGGTTCAATAGTTCAATGGTTCAATGCTTGTTAAATCGAGATGTTGAACTTGAAGATGGACTTTTGAACCAAATGTCGCTGAACCACTTGAACCAGGCCATGAACCAAACTCATTGAACTTGTGCAACCTGAAAATGACTATCATTGAATAGAAAGGGAAGAAGGGGACCAAAAATTTTGCCTGTGGTAAAAATTGGTCAACAGGTCCAGAGGTCAAATTTTATTAAAATAATTATTTCAAACAAGGAACCCACAATAATTTCTCCAATAAGATAAGGCTTTCAGAAGAATAAGCTTGAAGGAAGTAGGATCAAAAATTTCCTAAAATAATACATTTAAAAGGTAGCTTTGCATAAAAATGAAAATAATTAGCCTGAAGAATTCATCTACAACACACAAGTTAACCTCACAAATACAATAAATATAATTCTAATATCATATATTAAAAAATGTAAAATTCCTAGATTTCCAAACTTTGCTTAAAACATATGAAAAAAAGATTCCTTATTAAGGTCATATTTTTTAAAAAAAATTAGGCCCCCATTTCCTTCCAATAAAAAGGGGGTGTTGGGTACAAAAAATGGTGGCTTACAGGGGGAATACTCCTGAGTATTCAAGAACCTAGAGCTCTTGTTTGTAATCCAAAATCATTAATGAAATGCACCATAGAAGAATACTTAAATAAATAACATGAAAGAGACCCCTAAGTTAATTCTTAAAACATACTTACCTTCTAATTTCTGGGATCGATGTGTGTTGAGTGCATAATTCATTTTCCCCTTACTGTGATGAGTTTTCTAGGGTGTTGATGAGGCTGTAGGTTTTGATCTAGTATCGATAAAAGCAATAAAACAAATATAGTTGATGCATTTATTTACTACCAACTAGACATTTTTCACCTTGACAGAGATACCTTGGGATCTTTCCCTTCTCCTTCCATTGCTTTATCTAACCATGATGCATGGTACATTGACCTTATTTCATCACATGAGATTTTCTTTTGATTTTTTTAGATATTCTTTTGATCTTTTGAAATCATTGATTTTTATTTTTTTTTAGTTCTGATTAGTGGAAAAGAGAGAGAAAGAACCCTAGCAAGCTAGTATAATTAGAAAACAAACCATTACTAAGACATCCTTACCCATCCCATTTAGACCCAGAATTATCATTTATAGCAAGTATTATCTTGGTAAGTGTATTTGATCCAATGAAACATTATTTAAAAAAAAAATTATATGAATACCATGAGAGCAACTTCCACATGTTTAAAAAAAGTATTTAATTATGACACCATCCAAGATAATCTCTGACTACCTACTCTCATTCTAAAGGACTCAAATCAAACAAATATATCCAAACTATATACTAATATCCAAATTTTTCAAAATTTTAATTTCCCTCTTTTAAAATTTCCACATTTAGTTGATTTGTATTAAAATTTTGTAATAACTAGGGCAAACACAATCCTAGTCATCAGATAAAAAACTAAACAACTAATCTTAAAAGCAGGGAACTATTCTAGAAAGCAAAATATTGAAATTAAGAGAGACTAATCTATGGAAAACTTTTGAAATCTATTCTAGAAAACATGGAATTCTAATATAGAAAGCATGAAATATAATCTAGAAAGCATGAAATCTAATCTAGTCCTATGTCTAAACTTTCCTCTCAATTAGTAATATCTAGGGATGGGGTAGCTCTAAAGTAATGTTTCATGAACTATCCATTAACTAGATACATAATCTTGTTACCTTGGAGGTCATTTAGATGAAACACATTATTTCACATGATATCTAAAATTTGATATGGTTCAATCCATAATGGGGAAAACTTATCATGTTGTCCCTTATTTTCATGGGCTTTATCCCATAGTAACACCAGATCTGAAATCTTGAATGCTTTAACTTTTGCTCATTTATCAAAACACCTTTTAATTACATCCTAGTGTTTTTTGAATTTCTATAGATCTTTTGTTCTTGAATCCACAATCTCTATTATATCAAGGAGTCTTGACTCTATTTTATCATTGAGATCCATGTAGTCTTGTATGAACTGATAAGTAGGTAGCTTCAGTGTGAAAGGAAAAATTGGTTTGCATCCATACACTAATAGGTAAGGAACATATTTTAAGTCTTTCTTGTATCTCATTCAATCTACCTAAAGATCATACTTCATTAAATTGTGTTAGTCTCTTGGCTTGTCCCCTACTGATTTCATGATTGCCTCAATCAGATTTTTATTCACTGACTTGGCCAATCCATTCCCTTGAGGGTAGTGGTTAGAATATGACATGATTTTAATTTTATTGTCATATGCCCACTCAGTGAATTCTATTGATATAAATGTTGGTCTATTATCACACACCAAAAATATGGACATGCCAAATCTAGTAGTAATTCATTTGTTCAAAAAGTGAATCACATCCTATGCTTTGTTATTCTTTGTGGAAACTACTTCCATTCACCTAGTACAATAATCTATAGTTGTTAACACAAATTTATGACCAATATAATAATTTAGGTTAATTATACCAACAAAGTCTAATCTCTACTGTGTAAATGGTTTTCCCTCAACAACTAGCTATAGAGGCATGGCTATGTCAACCTCCCTTTTGGCCAAGGTTTTACATTCATGGCAAGTCCTGACATGCATGTGAGCATCCTTGAATATGGTTATCCAATATATGGTTATCCAATAATATACCAACCTCAAAATTTTATGGGCAATGGAATTCCTAGTGGGGTGACCACTGCCTATCTTTTGATGCAAATTTTCTAGGATCTCCTTGGCTTATTCTATAGATACACATCTAAGATATATACCTTCATAGTTTGTCTTATATAGAATTCACTTTTTTATCATGAAAAAATCAGCTTTGAGCCTCAAATCCCTCCTTTTTTCTCTATTATATTCAGGGGGATAAGTTTTTGTAAGTACTAAACTATGTCTGTATACCACTCACCTTTAGAAACTGGTGCTTCACATACCTCTAAAAAAATGATTCAAGGATCAGGCTCAATCATTAGATAAATAATTCTTTATCCTCTTACAATTTTTTCAATCCTAATTTCTATGTCAAACTCCTAGAGTTTGGCCATCCACTTTCATTAACATTCCCTTATCTCATTTTGTGATAGGGTGAGCTTGACAGTAGTGTCTAGGATAATAGAAATGGTCTTATTCCTTAAAATATAACGTTTAAATTTAATCACTACTTTAACAAGGGAAAAGATATACTTGTCAATCATGGGGTATTTAAACTCTACATTATTTAGATTTTTAATCATGAAGGCATTCATATGTTTTATCTTACCCTTCTTTTGTGTGATAACCACAATAATTGTGTGCTCATAAGCAAATGAGTTAAAAATAAAAATATTTTGTAAAGTCTAGACTGATCAATACTGGAACTTATGAAATTACATCCTTAATTTCCTAAAAATACTTTTTATCTTCAGCTATCCATTCTATCTTGGCATCTTTCTTGAGCATAGTGTTTACAGACTTTACAATCTTAGTAAACCCTAAGATGAACTTCCTTACAAAGTTGATCTTTCCAAAGAATGAATTTAGTTCCTTTTTACTATTTGGTGGTTGAATCTTTGAGATTTCTTGGATTTTATTAGGATCAATGGTGATCCCATCTTTAATGATGATGTGTCCCAATAGTTTTCCCTTTATGACTCTAAATATGCTTTTCTTTGAATTTAATGAAATACTAAATCTTCTGTACTGCTTGAATATAGACTATATGTGAGCTATATGATTATTTATATCCTTTGAAAATACTATGAGATCATCCATATAAATAATTATGCATTTCCAAATCAATCCTTTGAAGGCATGATCCATGTCACATTGAAAGTAGCTTCCACATTGATTAAGTAACATAGAATCCTTTTATACGCATAAGTTACCCATTCATGGTAAATGCAATTTTCGTCCAATGTATTATCAAGGAACACATAAGGTTGAGGAATTCCCCAAATTTTACAAGGAATTGACACAAGGTAGGCCTAACATAGACAAGGGCATATGAATGATTAGGTGTGAGCCTAAGGTAGAGAAGTTGACTTTGAAAGCATAATCGACCTATATGGATATAATCAAAATGTAAGAAACTAATCAGAGTGGATTCACTACTCAGTTTATAATTACATTAGTACTAAATTTGTGCTTATAATATGGGGAATAGAGCCATAATGAGTGCATAACATGGCTTAAACCCAAAGATGCACCTTACCCAACCTTTATACACCAAAAAATATATTGCAGCAGGCTAAGTGTGATTCAAAACCTATAAGGAGATCTTCAACTGGATGAGACCTAGAGGTGAAAGCTACCACCTCTCACAAGAATCAATATGGTTAAGAGGATGAGGTACAAGAGCTAATGAATATATTACAATTTCTACAAATAGAAGGGATGTTTCCCCTATTAAAGAAATTGATTTTAGAGCATGCAAGGTAGAAGTTAGTGGAAGTTGCTACACCATGCATGGAAAGGGCATTATAAGTCAAGAATAACTAGAATATGGAATATGATCAAGAAATATTGGGAAATGCCACCATTAATAGATGTTGTACATGTGAGGCCCTTATAAACACATGCATCGAGGTCAATATCTTGTAAAAGAATGCATGGGAGAAGATGGGTAGGTCAGCCTTAAGGTCTTCCCTTCACATACTTTTAATGGCCAACAAATCTAAGATGCAACTAATTAGGATTATAAAAATCACTATTGTAGATATCATGGGCATTGAGTTCCATGATAAATTTGATGTAATCAAGTTGACTAAACAAGATAATTATCCAATTATCCTAAGAAGGCCATGGTGCTATGTGGATAATGTTGATATATGATTCAAGAAAATCTATATGACCTTTAAAAATGACAAGGAGAGGGTAGTGATCCCCCTCTGAAGTGACTAAAGACCCTCCTATATATAAAGTTTTGATTTTGAGGATGACATCAACCATATCTACAACATCACAATGCAAGGTGTCAAAATTCTCAACCCTAATAACCAATGAGTGATTTCTTGAGAAGATGGATAGTCAACCTCAAACACCATTAACATTTCTTGTGATCAATGGTTCAAATAAGCCTATGAGACGACTAGTCTAAGGTGCCATTTAGTGAGCATGAAAGTGCCAAAACCTATGAGTAATGGATGGGTCTACTTTTATCGTACTTCAAAGAGATGGGTCTCTTATGACAAAAATAAGAGGAAGAGAGAATTTTAATTGAAAAAAGGTAAATTTCTCATGCTCTTGAGATATGAGGGGAAAATCCTATGGAATAATACATCCATGACCTTGATTTTTTCATCCTAAAGGAGGTAGAAAGTATGGGTACACTGGTGTATACTTTGAGAAGCATTGCCACTCATTAGTGGGCCATGTAGAGGCCTAGGTTACCAATTTGGCAAGATGTAAAATCAACCATCTGCACTATATTTAGAAAAAAATAATGTGGACTTGGAAATTTATGCATACTCTAGCTATTCAAACCTAATAGTACACATACATTTATTTGAAAAACATGGATTAACTATGATGTATATGCCTCAAAGAACCTATAGGTATACACCTTGTATAGAACCTTAAAGACATGGGTGTGAGCTTGGTATGTGGTTAGTGAAACACACCATGAGATAACTATTGTGGATGAACTAAATGAGAAGCTTGTACACACCTTCTCCTTTTCTTCACATAACCTTGAATTTATTGAGCCATTGTAAGTAATATAAAGGGTAGCGTTTGAGGACACTATAATCTTAGAAGATCACCTAAAAGATATGTTTGGGGAGAAAGGATTAGCACTCTTGAATTTATTAAAAGAATAGGCACTCAATATTAACTTGAGTGATGAAGATATGGATATCTATAAAGTGTGTAATTGGACATCCTTGATAAGAAAGAGGAAGCTCATGCACCAAGTGGATGATAGTGCCTTTATTAAGGAAGGCCATACTCATCTCTACATCAAAATGATAGAGGGGAGTAGGTAAGTTAGGGACACACATTAGGAGATGAATGTGCCCTACTATATTCCATTAAAGACTACCAAGGTTGAGATCAGTGTAGAAGGGGAACCAAAGATGGATACTCTAGGCACATATTGGTCTAACATAGAGCTGACATGAATTGTGGATCCCCTGAAGGAGTTTCAAGATTTATTCCCACAAAATTATTGATACATGAAGGGCACCCAACCATCCTTTGTAAAAATTATCATAAAGCTAGTGGATGATAGATGACCTATCAAAAATCACCCTTACATAATGAATGCTATTCTCCACATTGAGGTCAAAATGGAGATTGATAGTATGCTAGTCATAGGAGTGATATACTCAATGCAAGAGTTAAAATGGGTGAGACCTATAGTTATTATCATTAATAAGGATAGGTGCATCCACATTTATGTTTACTATATATTTTTAAACACTTCTTATGTTATTGACCCCTTCTTAACTCCTTTCACTGATGAAGTCTTGGATGGCATGGTAGGATGCAAAAGTTATACTTTCACTAATGGTTTCTTAGGATACCATCAAGTCTAAATTGAAGAATATTATAGGCCTAAAATAACATTTTCAAAATAATGGGGTTATTTTACCTATAACATGATGCCTTTTGGGCTCAATAATGAGCCATCTATATTCTCTAGAGTAGTCGTCACTAGATTTAAGGAGTTTATTCATAATTTATTCTAGGTGTACCTTGATGATTAGACTATGTATGGGCTCATGAAATACCATTATGATAACTTTTACCTCATGTTTTAGAGGTCTTGATAGTTAAAAATATCCTTGAACCTCAATATGTGTGTCTTCATGACACCTTTTGGCACCTTACTTAGGCATATCATCTACAAAGATGGTATACTCATTGATCCCATGAAGATTGCAATAATCATTCAAATCCAGACTCCTTCTACATAGAGAGACATTCATGTATTTATTTCCCATTATGAATATTATATAAATTTCATATGGAGCTATGAAAATATTGTATCACCACTAGAGGAGATATTGTGTAAGGATGGCCCTTTCTATTAGGTGCAACACAAGAGGATGCCTTTAAAACTATAAAACTCAAGTTGGCTAGCATGCCTATTCTACAATTTCTTGACTGGACAACCCCATTCCACATCCATGTTGATGTATCTAGATCTAAAATTATTACCATTATAATGTAACCCAATTAAGTTTAAATAGATCATCCCATTTCCTTTTCAAGTAAAAAATTGACCCAAGTAGAGCATAACTATATAGTAATTGAGTGTGAGACATTGGCCATAGTCTACACCCTATAAAAATTTAGGAAATACTTGTTGGTATCCCCATTCATCTTATTCATAGGCCATGAGGAACTTAAGTACCTCATGAATAAGCCCATTCTCCATAGGTACATTTGTAGATGAATAGTTCTATTTCAATAATTTTAGTTCTCAATTGTCATCAAGCTTGGAAAATAAAACTCAAGCCTAGACCATTTATCCTACATCAACTTCACTAATGTAGTAGAACCTATTGAGGATGCCATGCCAAATGTGTATCTCTATAGATACCAGTGCATTCCTAAAGACTTGGAAGAGATAGACACTTTTCTAACATCTAGATCTGCACCCCAGACTATGACAACCAAATAAAAGAAGTAACTCAGAGTTCACACCACCCCCTTTTAGATCATCAGTGGGGAGTTATACAAATTAATTCATGATGAATTTATATGTTGATGTTTCTTAAAAAATGAAAGGGACTCTATTATACTTGAGGTACATGAGGGAATAGTAGGAGGCCATTACACTAAAGATGTAATGGCATACAAGGTATTGTAGTCAGGCTTATGGTAGCCAAGAATATTCTAAGCTGCAAAGGAATGTGCCAAGGCATGTGACATATGCCATCTTATAGGGAAACCCAACCACCAAGATGAGATGCCTCTCATCCCCATTATTTCCCAAGTGACATTCAAAAAATAGGCCATTGATTTTATTGGGCTGATCACTCCCACAATAAGGTGCATAGGTGTAAGATATATTTTGGTGGCCACTAACTATTTCAACAAGTGGGCTAAGGTAGCACTAACTAAAAACTACATAGTTTCCATAGATTTAAGGTTCTTATGGGATAACATTATAAGTGATTATGGGTGCCCACTTAGTTTGAATAGTGACAGAGGCACACACTTCATCAATGAAACTATGTAGATCCTAATGATAGAATATATGGTGGTGCATCATAAGACCACCCCTTATCATCCAAAATTGAATGACACTATTAATGCATTTAATAAGATATTGGGAATGTACCTCATAAAGATATGTGATGTTGGTCACAAAGACTAAGATGATCAAGTATCAACAGTACTATAGCCATATCACACAACATATAAGTGCCTAAACAAGGTTACACCATTCCAACTAGTGTTTGTCATAGAGGAAATTCTATCAATAGAGTTCATTGTGCCATAATTGCACATTATTCATATTAGTCATTTGGATGAACAAGAATCATCAAGTACAAGGCTGGAGGACTTGGAGTGTTTGGATGAGGTATGCACCCAAATAAGGTAGAGCTAGTAAATAAAGAAGGTGTGCTAGAAGTTGTGGCATGACAAACATATTAATTGAAAGGTACTAATTGAAGGATCATTGGTCTTACTCTATGACTCCAAGTACCTCAATCACTCAGGAAAACTAAAAATTAGGTGGATGGGTCCATATGTCATCCATAACATATTAGAAACTAGTGCATGCAAGATGCATATGTTATTAGGTGAAATGCTCCTTGGTCATTTAAATGGAAACCAATTGAAGCCTTATAGGAAATAATATGGAACTCATACCATCATAGACTAACTTCTTGATCACAAGTTGATTATGTTGTGCTGACCTGAATGACATCTGGTAAAAGCTAAACATTTACTTATATTTTGTGTTATTTTGTCATGTGTTGTTAATGAGGGAATAAGTGAGGTAATTTTAAGCCCACAAAAAGACTATTCTTTCACTTCCATGCATAACTCTAATTAGGTAAGTTGAGCATGGATGATTTTTAAGTGCCTGATGATAGACACCTAAGTTTCTAGGTGCATGAAACTCATTAGACTTCAGAAATATGAGTACCAAGTGATGAATAGAGGCACATTTAATGATAGGTGCATATAATATTGGATTTAGGTGAAAAATATTCTAAGTGCATAAGATACCTAGAGAGTGATGCACTAGAAGACTAGTTCAAGGGATTTGTATGGTGTAGGACATGCCAAGGCAAGAGATGAAAGCGTAGAGAAATAAACCAAAATAGGAAAATGTAATTGAAATGAAATCACAATAGGAAGAGAAGATGTAAATATATAGGCTAAATCACATGCATGTGAGGCATTGTACCCAATTTATCATAAGGAAGGTGAAGGTCATGCCAAATGAATAAATTGTAAGAGAAAGATCATCAGGACAAGCTATCATCTACCCTAAGTGAGGTAGGAAGTGATCATTTGAACTACACATCACTTCATCAAAAATACCATTAGGAGAATTTATTGATATGATAGTGGAGGCACAAATATATACATCAAATGTTGAGCTGGTAGTGGATTTTTGTAGATTTTGTGGGTTTTTACAAATTCTAAGAAATCTAGGCATTACCATGCCATTAATAACCTATAATTAAGAGGGTATTTGAATTAGGGTTATAAAGAAGCAAAAGGATAATTGGTTTAGGTTAAAAAATTTAATTTAATTTTCACCCAAAATGAAGAGCATAGAACCAGAGTTAAACTAGAGCCAAAACAAGAGAATGTTACCACAGTGAACCTTGGGCACCCATAGATGCAAAAAGAGAATGATTAAATAGAGAAAAGAATTATGTTCCCTCTAAGATTAGCCTAGAGAAGCATGGGGCATGAATTGTGTGAAAAATAGATAGTATAAAACTAGAGTGATGATGAGGCTTTCATTGACAATAAGCAAAGCTTGAGATCTGAAGTCATAGTCACAGACCTCATGACTATGAGGAGCTCCAACAAACATTATAGGCTTAAACAAGTTAAACACATCATGCTTCAAAACTAGCTAGTTTAGGATGGGGAAAAATATGAGTTATGGTTCACCATAAGCATATAAGGATTCCAAATAGGCATGGATAGTGGAAGAGAGTGCTATTTCAAAGAAGAAAGTGCAACTAGTTTAAGGAGTTAGCATCACCAAGGTTGATCCTGAGGTACTTGCAAAGATGTCCAACCAATAAATTTAGTTTCCCATGAAGGTCTTATTAGGAGAGAAATATATATCTTTTGCACATACCTACCAACTCAAAAAATACAACCACTATACCTCAAACAATGCACAAGATCTAACACAAGACTGGGTGGTTGATACAAGGGCCAAGATAGAAGCAAGCATGACATTTTTTAATGTCTCCAATCGAGATAGACTAGCAACCACCAATGTAACTCAGATCTATGAGTTTACATATTTGGGAAGCTAGAGTAACTCTTGTAATTACTCCTCTAATGCATCTACAAAGACTACTTATACTTTTTAGGGAGGCACATACAGTTGTCAACAAGCCTTCACTAGGCTTTTAGACTCCAGTGTAGACATTCACTAGATGATGGTGGATGATTCTGAAGTGGAAAGGGTCATGAAAATCCTTGGGTAATACAAGGGAGGGTTTATGTTCTTCATGAAATATATCAAGGACCCTAGTATAAGGGTGGTGACATGCCTTGTAAGTTGAAAACTTTGCCCTAGTAGATGGTGGATAGACATCACCAAAGCCTACCTGTGAATAGCCCACCACATGGCACAAGGGGTCAAGTTTAATATAATAAAGTTCACTATAGAAGAAATGGTGAAAAACATGCTTGAGTGTCGCATGACATGAGAAAGATTTCGATGGGAGTTGATTTTGATTTTAATTATGATAGAGGAGATCAACATGCTCGATGGTGATAAAGAAAACCTTTGGGTCTTCCAAGCATACAATGATTCCCCTACATAGAAGTCCCAAAACTTCACCTACCTCCCCCTACACACTTTTATAAATACAAGACTTGAGTGATAGGGTGGTGTGCATAATACATAGATGCATTCAATATGGAATGGTACATCCCCAAAGAGCTCTCTTATAACATGCTAGGAATGATGACCTTTGCCATTATACAACACTTCTATGTAGTGTACTTAGCACTCATAGATGATTATAAATTAGGCTAGTTGAATCTCCCTTATGCATTTTATACCAAGTACTTCAAGGATGCACTAACGAGAATTCTAAATTTATAGTATTTCAACATCCTGGTGAAATCTGTGGATTTGGAAAGAAGTAGGTTATGGTGCCAATACATACACCTAGGAGGGAGGGCTACCAAAGACAAGGAGAATGACTAAGATCACACTGACATCCATACCATCTAAGAGGAATTCATACTAGGGCACATCCACATATTATATTATGAGATGAAGTTGAGAAAGAAGGGCATGATAATTGAGAAGAATGATGACCTCCCCCTATAGATTAGTGACAAAGGGAATTTGGTGCCAATAGCATATAAAAATCTCCCCCAAAAAAGTGAGGAGAAACACTTGAAAAAATTCAAGAGCACATAAGGTTGAAGAATGCCTCCTGAGATGAAGCTACCCCATCAACCCCAAATAAAAATCATGTGACCTTCATGCAAGGAACAACTTCTCCTAGCAAGAAGGAGAAGAAGAAGAAGTCCATGAGGTGTGTTGCAATGGCCATAATAACCTTGGTAGGGATGGAGGCACAAGAGGCACATGAGGAAATAGAAACAAAGAATGCACTTGAAGAGATGGAAGAGGAGGAAGAAGTAGGAATGAAAGTCTACATTGTGGAGGAAGTAGGAGAAAAAGAACCCAACACCAAATAATTTTAAAAGGCCCTCCACGGTGGTACTAATTTTATGCTTGGAGAAGTAGATAATATAGTGATAACCTCACCAAAAAATCCACCACACAACCTCTAAAAACTAAGGAGGAAAATGTATACACATAATATTTTCAACCTTTTATCAAATACTAATGCTTTACATCTTGCAAGAACCCATCAAGACTCAAGCTCTTTGATTACATGCCCTAAGGGGTGTACTAAGAAAGGGGTGAGTAGAATTTTCATGCTTCATAGGTTTATTTTCCCTTATTTCCTCACTATTACCAATTAAACTAGATCTCAAAACTATTCCCTAATCTATTACTTCTCCCTTTCACACTCCTCTAGTCTTTTTCCTCTTTCTATCCCTCTTTTCCTCAACTTGATCCCCTTTCACTAGTTGACTATACTAGGTCAATTGGGTTAACCCTGTATAGTTTTCAACCTTTGATTACTATACAATGTCAACTAGGTCAACCCTGTACTATTTTGGGTATTTTTCACTTTGAGTTTTGTCAGCTCTTCAATTGACCTAGCTCAGGACCTAGTGATTTATCTCTTAAAAACATACAGGGTTGACTGGGTTGACCCCATATAGCTGGCATATTCAAAAGGATTCAATGTGACATGTCCCTATAAATACAAGATCATTTATTCATTATTTCAATATGCAATCAAAATTTATTATTTCACTCACACTTTTTTACAATTTGCTCTTCCACCATTCTACTTGAGTAGACTTAGCTTAGGGTTTCTATTTGGATAATCTAGTCTATGGATAAGTCTTGGATGCTTTGGCCTTTCTTAGTTATCCTTACAAATCAAAACCACCTCTTGTGAATCCCATTTATCCAAGGGAAAGATAGAGTCTTGATGGGTTCACATTCAATTAAGTATATTATAACTTTATTCCCTTGTCTTTAGTAGATAGAAGTAGCATAAGTATTAGCTCAAATAATATTACTCTTCATATTCCACATATTAGGGTCTTATGTTGGAAATATTATCATTGATGTCAAAGTTCTAGCATTGGTGATAAAGGTCCCATTGTATTTAATGATGTTTTTAATATTCATATCTTGGCTAATGTGTGTTAATATTTATTTAATATTAATGAATATATTTTTGGTTGCATATAAGTCAAAAGAGGGCCCATGGAGAAGTCAAAGAGTCACAGGGTAAAGACAAAAGAGGAATGGGATGCATTTTCTCATGAATATTCATCTTGAGGAATTCCAAGAGTCACCATGTGAAGACAAAATATGGTATGGTGCATTTTTCCATGAAAAGACACTTTAAGGAATACGAAAAGCCACCAAGATAAAGACAAGAGGAAAATATGCTTTTGCTTATGAAGGGTCACTATATGACTTTTCAAATGCAAGGATATGAAGGGTCATGTAAGTTTGGCACCATTTTATATGAGGATTGAAGGGTCATAAAGGGTGAATACCAAAGGTCATTTGGAAAGCTATAAATAAAGGCTTGAGAAGCCATTTATAATATATAAGATAGTGCATGGTTTATATTTGTTTTCAAAGAGAGAAAAATAGGAGATGTTGTAGATTTCTATCATTTTTTGAGTAAGAAACATTGAGAGATAGTTGTGTTTTATACATAAGAGGGGTTGGTACTCATTTGGGTCAATGCTCACAAATCTTTATAAGGGTTTGGTGTTCCTGTGGGTTGGTGCTCCCAAATAGTTGTTGTGTTGGTGCTCGGCAAAGGTTTTGGTGCTCCTATAATTTGGTGCTTGTGAACTTTATAATTTGAGTTGGTGCTCATTCTTATACTTTATATTTCTCTCTCTCTCTCTCTCTCTCTCTCTCTCTCTCTCTCTCTCTCTCTCTCTCTCTCTCTCTCTCTCTCTCTCTCTCTCTCTCTCTCGTGTGGTGTATTTTATTATTTTAGTTTTATTTCATATCTTAAATGTGTGGTTAAGTGGTTAAATAAAAATAATTCGATTGAGTAATAAGATATATAATATACTGATTCACCCCCCCTCTTAGTATATTTCATGCTTAACAATTGGTATCAGAGCAGGTTCCTTTAGAAAAAGTTTTACAACTTGAAGGTAGATTGGGAAAGCATGATGGTTGGATTACTTGAAGATTTTTCTACAAATAAAGCACTTTTGTTTGATGAGACAAATTATGTTTTTTGGAGCATAAGGATGAAGACTTATTTGATGGCCCTTGGATTCAACATATGGCAAGTAGTGGTGGAGGAATATGAAGATCCAAATACACTTGTAACTAATCTGGTAGAAAAGAAGGAAAATGAAAATAATGCTAAAGATTTAAATGTTATTTTATGTGGTTTATGTGAATCATAATTTATTAAAGTTATGCAATGTAAATTTGCTCATGAAACTTGGGTAAAACTTGAGAATATTTACAAAGGTGATGGAAAGGTTCAAAAAGCTAAGCTTTAGACTTTCAGAAGATAGTTTGAGAGTTTGAAGATGGAAGAGAAAGAAAATATAGCAAGTTATCTTTTACATATTAATCAAATAGTTAATCAAATTCAAGGTCTTGGAGAAAAGTTAGAAGAATCAATTGTGGTTCAAATTTTTTTGAGATATCTACCATTGAGACATGATGCAAAAGTTTTGGAAATTAAAGAGATGAATAATTTATCCAAGATAAAGATGGATGAGGTACATGGTATTCTTATGGCATATAAGATGTGGATTGACCAAGAGAAACTCTTAAAGAGAGAATCTACTTTCAAGACATCAAAGAAAGAGAAGGCTAAGATCCAAGAATCAAGTGATAGTTATAGTGATGATGAAGATGATAATAGAGCTCTAATAATTTGTAATTTGAAAAAGGGCATAGGTAAATATCAAGGAAAATTACCTTTTAAATGTTTTAATTGTGGAAATATTGGACAATTTGTAGCTAAGTGCCCAAATAAGGGTAATGGTGACAATGAAGAAGGAAATTATACATACAAGAATAATTTCAAAGTAAAATTAAATAAGGGATTTGATAAGAAGAGTTTATATTCTAAAGATTCTATCTCAGCTGAAAATAGTGGAGTCACAATTTAGAAGAAGAAGAAATTCTATTCATGGCCATACATAAAGATGCCTCCACAAGAAAAAGTACAAATGATCAAGAAGAAGAATAGGATGAAGCTAAAGTGAATTTTGAAGGATAAATCATTTGTGTTTTAAATGATTTAAAATCTCTTAGGAAGAAGAATCAAAGATTAAAGCTCTAGATCAAGAAAAATGAAAAGGAGTCAAAGGAAATAATTAAAGATCTACAAGCACACTTTGAAGAAGCCAAGAAGAATGAAGAAGATCTTGAGAAAACAAATAAAACAATCAATGATAGAGAAACCAATGCTTCAAAATTTGAGAATAACACTAATATGTTGAATAGGATATTAAAAAGTCAAAGATCAATGTCAGATAAGATAAGTGTTAGATTTGAAAAAGAGAAAGGGGAGGCCACTACATTCATAGACAAGGAAAAAGGAAAGATCTAAAAGAAGAAATAAAAAGGAAAAAAATTAAGAATACAAAGGACATCTCAAATAAAGAAGGCTAGAGGGAACAAAGCTATACAAGGCAATCAGGTCAAAGATACATAAACAAGTCCTATTTTTATGGTTACTATTTTTATTATAATGGATATGGTCATACAAAAATAGAATGTCAAAAAAGGGCTAACAATTTCAAAAATAAGGAGAAGGAAAGTCATGCAGAGTCAAGCAGAAGCCACAACTCTTTTCCTCCTCTAGCAAGCTTTAATGAAGAGGCCATAATATGTTACAAGTGAAATAAATTTGGACACATAGCCCTATACTATAGAATCATGTTTGATTTAGTCAAGAAGGACCAGAGTTTCAAGGCTCCATTCATCAAGAATAAAGTTTAGTTAGGTTCATGGTAGAAGAAATAACCTAAAAAATCTATGTTGGTACAGACAAATTTTTATGCAAGAAATGAAGAAAAGCCATGGTTTATTGATAGTGGATGTTTGAGGCACATGATAAGAGAAAAAATCAAGTTCATAACCTTGAAGAAGATCAATAGTGGCACAGTAAAATTTGGAGATAATACTACTGCCAGAATTGTCAAAAAAGGTACACTAAGTTTGGATAATGGTAGAATTAAAACTAAAAATGTTTTGTATGTAGGTCTTAAGAATAATATTTTCAGTTTTAGTCAAATATGTGATTAGAGACACACACTAAATTTTTATGTAGAAGGTTATGAAATTAGGATAAAATATTCAGATGTGTTGGTTGTAGATGCTCAAATAATAGGCAATAATTTATATATGTTATCAGATATCAAAGGTCAAAGATGTTGTTTGAGTTAGATTGAAGAAAGTTGGCTATGGCACAAGAGAATGGGACATATAAATTTTGAAAATATTGTCAATATCATCAAGAATTAATTAGTCAAAAATCTTATAAATATTACAAAGCCATCCGACACACTTTGTGAACCTTGTAATCATGGGAAGCAAGCTAGAAGGTGGTTCAAAACAAAAGAGTACTCAACCAATCAGATGTTAGAGCTTGTTCACACTAATCTTTATGGACCTATGAGAACTCAAAGTACTCAGGGCGAGAATTATTTCATGTTTCTTATTGATGAATTTTCACACATGACTTGGGTAATGTTTTTAAATAAAAAATCAGAAGCTTTCAAAAATTTCAAAGAATTCAAAGCATTAGTTGAGAATGAAACCAGTTTGAAGATTAAGTGTCTAAGATCATATCAAGGTGGGGAATTTATGTCAGATCATTTTATTGAGTTCTGTGAAGACCATATAATAAAGAGATATTATTCAACAACCATAACTCCACAATAAAATAGAGTAGTTGAACAGAAAAATAGAATAGTTCAGGAGATGGCGAGGACAATGCTAAATGAATCCAAGAAACTAGATAAATATTGAAGAGAGTTAGTTGCTACAGTAGTGCATATTCATAATATAATATTATTGAGAGTCAATAGTAACAATATTCCTTATGAGATATGGAAAGACAAACTAGCAATAGTTGAATTTTTTAGAGTTTTTGGTAGTGGATGCTTCATGAAGAGAACTGATCAAAAACTTGGTAAGTTTGAATCCAAAGAAGATGAAGGTATATTTCTTGGTTATTCTTAAAAAAGTAAAGATTGTAAATGTTATAACAAAATAACTAAGAATTTTTTTGAAAGTGTAAGTGCCAAGATATAAGAAGATGGAACACAAAAAATCAGTGACCCGGTAGATATTCTTGAAATTTTTGAAGAGGAAGATTTTAAAGATTTAGATGAAGATGAGAAGAAGGAGAAAAAGGACACCAAAACCCCATCCAAATATGTTTAGAAAAATTATGATGAAAGTGGCATCATCAAGCACATAAATGAAGGAATTCACACTAGAAGAATGATGGTAAGTGAATCTAAGCAAGTTAATTTTTCTTTGTTATCCAAAATTCAGCTTAGAGCTTTTTTAGAAGCTAGACATGATAAGCATTGGGTTAAGGCAATGGATGAAAAATTAAATCAGATAAAAAAGAATGATACTTGGGAATTAGTGCCTAGACCAAAAGATCATAATGTGATAGGAAATAAATGGGTTTATAGAAATAAGTTGAATGAAAATGGAGAAGTGACCAAGAATAAAGAAAGATTAGTATGTAAAGGATATGCTCAAATTGAGAGAATAGATTTTAAAGAAACTTTTTCACCAGTGGAAAGGCTAGAGGCTATTAGGATGTTTCTTGCATATGCAGTGTTTAAAAATTTCAAAGTGTTTCAAATGGATGCCAAATATACCTTCCTAAATGGAAATCTAGAAGAAAAGGTCTACATTGAACAACCCGAGAGATTTATTCTCTCAAATATTAGTAGCCATGTATGCAGATTGAAGAAAGCATTGTATGGATTGAAACAAGATCCTAAAGTTTATTATGCAAGACTTGATAAGTACCTATAGGATCAAAGTTTCAAGACAAGATTTAATGATAGTAATCTCTACATCAAAATAGAAGGTGAGCATCAATTGATTTTTTTGGTATATGTTGATGACATCATTTTTGGAGGAAATATTGAAAAGATGATAATTTTTTTTTTGATAATATGAAAAAAGAATTTAAGATGTTTATGCTTGGAGAATTGTCATTTTTATTAGGATTGTAAATATTTCAGTCAGATAAAGGAATTTTTATATCTCAAAGTAAATATGCTAAGGAAATATTGAATAAATTTAGTTTTGAGGATTATACACCAGCTGGCACACCAATGTGTACAAGAAATAAGGTGAGCAAGGATGAAGATTCACCTGTTATAGATCAATCTTTGTATAGATCTATGATTGGTAGTCTTTTATATTTGATATCATCGAGGCTAGACATCATGCATGTAGTAGGAATGGTTACAAGATATTAGTCAGCTCCAAAAGATAGGCATATTTAGTTGGTGAAAAGAATATTTAGATATATCAAGGGCACATTGGATTATGGATTATAGTATCCCACAGGTATAGATTTCACTTTGGTTGCTTATACAGATTCAAATTGGGTAGGTTTCTTAGATGATAGAAAGAGTATAAGTGGAGGAGATTTCTTCCGTGGTGATCGCTTAGTATCATGGCTAAGCAAAAAGCAAAATTTAGTATCACTTTCTATAGCTGAAGTAGAATATATTGCAGTAGTATTGTGTTGTACTCAAGTGCTTTAGATGAAGAAAAATTTGGAAGATATCAAGGTAAAATATGATGAACATATTTCTATTTTTTGTGACAATACAAGTGCTATTAACATTTCAAAGAATCTAGTGATGCATTCAAGAACAAAACATATTCCCATTAGATATCACTTCTTGAGAGAACCTGTTACAGATCAACAGGTTAAGATGGAATATATCAGTACTACAAAGCAGATTGTAGATATTTTCACAAAGGCACTACCAAAAGACATATTTGAGTATCTATAGGAAAAGTTGGGAGTAAATTTATTTACTTCCTACCATTGAGGATCAACATTAGTTGAGGGGGAACTAAGTGTTAGCTCTAGGCTAGGCCCTTTTCCATTGATGTCAAAGGGGGAGAAGAACAAAAATACGTATAAGTATAGGAATAGGTGTAGAATAGGTACAAGGAATAGATATAGGTTGCTAAAATAAGGGGGAGTTACTGTATGTTTTTTAGATGGTAGTATGTGTAGGTTTTAAGATGTGGTAGTTTCAATTTGAGGTTACCATCAGTGACAAAGGGGGAGAGTTTTTGAAATATTTTCATTGATTTTAAAGGTCTAGTATTGGTGATAAATTCCCCATTGTATTTAATAATGTTTTTAATATTCATATCTTGGCTAATGTGTCTTAATATTTATTTAATATTGATGAATATATTTTTGGTTGCATATAAGTCAAAAGAGGGCCCATGTAGAAGTCAAAGAGTCACGGGGTAAAGACAAAAGAGGAATGGGATGCATTTTCTCATGAAGAGTCATCTTGAAGAATTCTAAGAGTCACCATGTGAAGATAAAAGAGGGTATGCCACATTTTTCCATGAAGGGACACTTTGCGGAATATGAAAAGTCACCAAGATAAAGATAAAAGAGGAAAGGATGCTTTTGCTTATGAAAGGTCACCATATGAATTTTCAAATGCAAGGATACGAAAGGTCATGCAAGTTTGGCATCATTTTCTATGAGGATTGAAGGGTCACAAAGGGTGAATGATAAAGGTCATTTGGAAAGCTATAAATAAAGGCTTGATAAGCCATTTGTAATATGCAAGATAATGCATGGTTTGTATTTGTTTTCAAAGAGAGAAAAGTAGGAGATATTGTAGAGTTATATCATTTGTTGAGTAAGAAACATTGAGAGATAGTTGTGTTTTATATAGAGGGTTTGGTGCTCTTGTGGGTTGGTGCTCACAATAGTTGTTATGTTGGTGCTCAAAAAATGGGTTGGTGCTGCTGCAAGTTGGTGCTTGTGAAATTTGTACTTTGAGTTGGTGATCATTCACATACTTGAGATTTTCATCTATGGTTTTTCTCACTTTGGGTTTCCATGTAAAAATTTGCTCTCTCTCTCTCTCTCTCTCTCTCTCTCTCTCTCTCTCTCTCTCTCTCTCTCTCTCTCTCTCTCTCTCTCTCTCTCTCTCTCTCTCATATGGTGAATTTTATTATTTCATTTTTATTGCATATCTTGTATGTGTGGTTAAGTGGTTAAAGAAAAGGAATTTGATTAAGTAATAAGATATATAACGTACTGATTCACCCCTCCTCTCACTATATTTCTTTCTTAACATCTGACTCATACTTAGCTTAAATGAAATTCTCTTATGCATGTTTTGATTGATTTTAGCCCCTCATGTTGTGCCATAAACTTTGGTGTGCACTAGATTATATTTACTTTCTTGTTTATTAGAATATATTAAATATTAAACCTAGGAATATTTTAGGGTTGTTACATGATTGTGTTAGACTATAGGCTTTATAACCCTTCCTAACATGGTGTATTGTGACAAGTGATCCCCTAATTAGGTCTAGTGAATCCCCATATTGGTTACGCCCCTACTTAACAAATGTATCCCCAATCAGAAGTGTGGGTATGCTCTATCTTCTTTGAGCTAAGATTGATTTATAGACACGATGAATTTCTAATTACATACATTCTGGTGAACTTGATGTGAACCTTGAAGGATTTGTTCATCTTGTTTCATTTCTTTCATTCTTTCATCATTATTTTATCATATATTTTCCATATTATATCAACTCTGTCAACTAGTATCTAACTTCTATCCATAGGTTTTGAGGTACAAGCTACTAGATCAATCTTATTTACTTAGTATAGTTTTTTATATTTGCAGACATCCAATCTAGACTACTAGATTGACTTAGTCAACCCTATACATTCTCAAGCATCTAGTTCAGTATACTAGGTTAACCCAGTTGACCCTATTTATTTCAAGCACTCAACAAAAAGTTTCTATAAAGCTTGATTGACCTAGTCAACCCAAATAAAAGAATTTGTAAGCATATATCAAGGTTCTTGAATAACAATATTCATTCTTTTCATATCTAATCCACCAAGGTTCTTTTATATCTCTTTGTCTTTTTCTTTATAGTCTTTCCTTTTATAGTTTGCAGTCTTTAAAACTACCCTTGCATAGTCAATTGGATTGACATTATCGACCTAGTTTTGTATTTTGTGTGCTATTTAGATAACTGTGTCGACTCTACGAACCCTATTCATTTTCAAACCTTGATTTTATATTAAAAGTTTAACCTTGTCAACCCTATTCTATATTTTATGCATATATTATTGACCATATCAACATTTTACCTTATTTCAAATTAGGAATTAACCTTATATGCTAGTAATTAATTCAAACTTTTTTTCTTATTACTTACATGCTTAGAATAGGTCACATAATCTAATCAAGCAGTTTTCAATTAATCATTTAGTTTACTATTTTTGATTTTATGCACACATAGCCAAATCACATAATCTAAACAAACATTTTAACATTTGTCTACCCAAGGTCAACCTACTTGGATTTCATCACCAAGGGGGAAGTTGACTTGATACTATGGTCAAGTATAAAGTATGGTTAATGGTATATTTTGGCTAAGAACCTGACACCCTTATCACTATAATGTGTGAAGTGACGGGGTAGGCCCCAATACCAAGCCTATACCATTACCACTGTAGTCCCTTTTAACCCAAATTACTTGAAACCATCCTTAGATTTCCATTCTAGTTCCTTGTTTATAGCCAACTTCCCATCACATTTAAAATCATATCTTAATAATCTAATAGACATTTAGGTTGACCAATTAGCTATCTCTTTACTTTCCAGGTTGATTGCTTGCTCTTTGCTCAATTATATTTTGTATTACAAAAAATTGCATTATCCATTATTGGTGCCAGGTTTTATCTTATGTGTCTCAATTATATTGGCCAATGTTAATTTAATTGAATATTTATTTCCTTTTTGTCATTTATTTTTAAATTACTTTCAAAAAGTTATCTTATTTCAGTTCATAACCTATTATAAGCCTCCTAACTTTCCCTACCTACTATACTAGGTCAACCTAGACGATCTCGTATCTTTTTCAACCCCTATTCACTATATTGTATCAACCCAGTCGACCTTGTACTATTTTCAAGCCCTATTTTCTATGTTAGGTTGATCTAGTCAAACCTATATTACTTTCTTCCTTCCCTATTTATCAATCTAGTTATTTATCTTTCCTTCTTTGCATTCTATTCATCTCTCTTTAGTCATAATGAAGTCTCTTATTAGAATCTTCCTAGATATCTTAAATCCATTTAGATACTATATGGGATGTTTATTTTTCCCTCTTTTTTCCTCCCAATAACACCATCACTCTTGGGGTACCTCTTGTCCTTCATCTATGACCTATAATATCGTACAAATAACACCTCAAGTTGAAGTTAATGGATCTAATCCTTTCTATACTTATCTAGAAACTTCTCATCTTCAAACTAATGTGGGACCAATTGATACAAGTTTACTTTAAAATCCCACTAGTAATCCTTATTTTAACAAGCCTCCCCTTAACACCAATTTGGGAGGTACTCCTTCCAACACCAACTCACCTCCCGATACAAATCAATTTTTAGCCCAAGTTATCCAACAAATGAACATAATGCAAAATTATAATACTAACTAAATGGTACAACTTTCAACAACATATAATCAATGTGGATAATCAATCTCCAACTATGCATCCTCAATCTAATCTCAATTTCATTCCCCCACATCTTTAGGATGCCTCAAGTATTGTTATTCCTCAAACCATAATGAATAGAAAGAGGCTTCAAACCATTCAAAATGAGCCTCAATCTCAATTCATTGTATCCATTGATATTGGTAACATATCTCCAACTATCATATATGATGGGACTAAAGACCCTACCTCATTTCTCAAAGCCTTTGGTAAGCTTTACAAGGAGTGGATCCAAACTAATACCTTCACCAAAACTAAAATCTTAGTGAAAAAATTCATTGGTGATGTATTAAAATGGTATAATTAACTTCCCCAACATTCTATTTGACAATTTTAAAGATTTATTCAATCTTTTGGTTAAAGAGTTTCAACACAATGATCTTCCTAAAAATTGTCTTATCCACTTCATCAATGCTAAGCAATCTCCTAATGAATCAACTCATAACTTTATTAAAAGATGTAAATATTTAGCTCATAAAGCCAACCATAACATGACTGATGATAACTTATTCAAACTCTTTATCCTTGCTTTGACTCCCACTCTTCAATATAAGGTTCGAACCTTTGCTCCTCAAACACTTAATGAAGCTCTTGATCAAGCTAAAATTCAAGACTTTATCATGAAACAATTTTAACCTAATCCAAATATTCTTAAAGGATATTTCTAAACATCTAATTCTATCACTAGTAATACTCCACAAACCACATAAGGAGTTGTCAAAACTGATGTTCCTTTACCTTCTCATACACCTCTTTCAGTTAAGTAAATGAAACAATTTTTACCACCTCAAAACCTTTCATCTCTCCCAATGCTCCTCCTAAGTGGTATGACCCCAATCTATTTTGTTGGTTTCATTTTGACATTGGGCATTCTCATGAATCTTGTAGAGGGCTCGTTAAATTTTATTATCTCCTATATGCTTGTTGATTCATTCAATCATGAAGCTAGGATTAATCTTCATCATAAAAAATACACTATTGCTTTTCAAAAATGATAAACTTCCAAAGATTCTACCTCAAATATCCATAAATATTCTTCAAATAATCAACCAAATACTAAGGATGTTTATACCATTGATATGGATTATGACTAATATTTTAATAATTCTCCATATGTCAACACTGCTAAGGTCAATTACCATCATAAATTGGCTCATAAAGGTCTTGTTACCAAGCCTACAAATCCATATTTAGAGGAACAAATTATTAAAAATACTACCACTACTAATGTTACTTCAAAAGCTCAAGAGGAACCATCTCGTCCTTCTGATCCTCTGACTACATCTATTCATCCAAAATCTAATTTACCTCCTAATCCTCATGTTGGTTCTTCTAAGTCATATTAGAACTTTCTTGAAGAACTCAACTCTATGCCTTATAAAATTTCACTTATGGAGTCGGTTCACACTTCACCCTATCATTATAAATTCCTAATGTAACAACTTCAAGAAATTGAATATCTATCATCCTTAGATGAAGAAACACCTTCTATTGAATCTCAACCTACCAACGTCAATACCATTAAAACTATGTGTCCTTCCAAACCCTCTATTGAATTCCTTGAAGAGGACATGATCAATGATTAAATTCTCTTTCATGCTAATAATCCACCACTTTTCATCAAAATATCCATTAATACCACTCTTATCCCTAAATTTATAATTGATGAAGGTTTTGAAGTTAATGTAACATATTTATGGTTAATCCAGCAACTTGGTTATAATAAGGATCATCTCAAGCAAACTCATCTTACTTGTCATGGTTTTGATAATACTAATAAAAAACCACTTGGTTGTATTTGGATTCCATTAATCATTAGACATAAGACTGTTCAAATCAATCTTATGGTCTTTGATCTTCCTTTATCTTATAAGATACTCCTTGGTCGTCCATTGACTCATCAAATGAGGGACACTACTTCTTTCGATAATCAATGTATTAAATTATTACATAATGTAAAATGGTATAAGCATGAAGTTGATCCCAACCCATGGAGCATTCAACTCCCAAATCTTAAATCACAATATTGTATTCCTACCATTCCTAAAATTAGTAGTTCTCCTTTACCCAAGTTCATAAACATGAATCCTAATTTACAAGTTAATATTTTAGATGTTGATGATGATGAGCCCAATGATTTGTAATATACTTATAATACTACCAAGTTACCTCCTTACATTTCACAATTGCTTCCTCCTCTATTACCCAGGGATCATACTTTCCCTCTTATTGATGATATTACTAATTTCTCCCTCCATACAATACTTAAGAGCCTTCTTTACCTAAAGATGCATTCAATTGTAATGATTTTTTAGTGGATAAATTATTTCAAGTTCCTCTCATCATGTCTCCTCGCACATTCAGTAATATCAAGAATTCACCCTTTGAAATTCCCCCTGATTCTTAAGCATGTACAATTTGTCCAACATATGATGACAACTACATAATGACCCAAGCTCAATATAGAGACTTGGATGTTCAGTATTATCAAAAAACCTTAGCCCAAATTCATCCTTTTAATTGGGATGTTCATACCATTTCTATAGATCATACCTTAGATCCTGAGGGTCATGTGCCTCATGTCAATCCACTTCTTATCGATAATCCTTAGGTGGTAGAACAAATTTTACCTTCTAAACCTTTGAAAATTTCTATATCTCATTTACCACCTATCAATCCAATCATTACATTTGATCCTTATATTTCAATTTATTTTTCCCATTTATTAGTTTTGAAAGTAGATAAAAGAAATTTCATGATTAGGGTGTGTAGAAGAATACTCGGTAGAATTCACAAGTAAATCCAAATGAATGTGAGAGCTCCTCTTTGGCTAGGAAGGAATAAACTGCAAGTAACATAGACACTTGAAAAGGGGTTGGTTAGATGGTTGGTTGAGTGAACTATCTAGCATACATTAGATCCAAAAATCATAAGGCATACTATGAGATTGTCAATCCACTTTTAATAACAATCAAGTATGATAACAAAAATTACTTGCATGTAATGGTAAAAAAATAAATGTTTACTAAAAATGAAAAGATAACTGGTTTATAAAATAAAAATGATCAAATTTAATGCTGAGAGGGTCAGGGTCTGGTGCAAAAAATCAAAAAGGGTTTTGTGATAAGAGGGAAACACAAAAAGTGAGGTTTAATTCAAGGCAAAAAGGTGAAATTGCTTGCCAGAAAATTTTTCCTCAAGGAACCCTCAGTGGTTAGGGTAAACTATCGATAGTTAGGTAACCCTCAATGGTTAAGGTGAACCATCAATAGTTAGGGAAACCATTGGTGGTTGCCTATGTAAAGTCTGGAAGTGAATAAAATAGAAAGTAAATATTGGATTTTGGTTAAATGGAGGTTGAGTATGAGGATTGAATATGGGAAGTGAGGTATAAGAGGACCAGGTAAGGTATTGATACTAAAATTAGATAAATCATATAAAATAAACATAGAATGCCTATCACCAAGTGGAATAATTCTAAAGTGATGTGGCCAAAGTAGCAATGCTTTGGCCTTCTAGTATGATTTTAGCAATGTTTTGGGTCTCAAAAAATGATGCTTGCTCACTAATATGGATTTTGGATACTTGTAAGAAATCTTGAATACCTAATTCTTGATAATAAAAGATCCCTAATCTATTGCTCTTCTCCTTCTTTTGTAGGCAAAATTTTATAAATGGGATGAGAAAGAGTTTCTAAATTGATCAAGGGTAAATCTACCTATTTTTTTAGCTTTAAAAGCTTCATTTTAAAGAAAAGTTTCCATTTTTGAAGTTGATAATCTCGCATAAAGAGCTGACATGATTTAAAATTTTAATGCTAAAAAGGGTTACCTAACCATCGATGGTTAGGGTAACCATCAGTGGTTAGGTCTAACCATTAGTGAGTCATGGGTCAGGAATAAAAAAGGTTAAAACGGGTGAATAAAAAAGTGGGTTTGGGAATGTTAAGGTCATTAATGAACCTAGGTATCATTTTGAGGGTAGGGTGACACTAAAAACCATCGAGTGTGGGTTTTAGGTGTCTATATTTTTCCCCTTTTTTTGTGTATCATGGACAAGTTTTAGAACACAAATTAGAGGCTGGTTAAGGTCTATGTCTAATTACCTTTAGTTGTGGGAGGAGGTATTCCCCCCTCAAACTAGGAAATGATTAGGTGTAAGTGAAATCAGGTCATGGTTTGATAGGTAAAACAAAGTGGTTGAGTTGGTCATGGTGACGTGAATGCATGCATAAAAAATGATAAAGTGTGATATCAATAAGCATGTAATGACTAAATTTTCCAATGTTGAAAAATAAGGTTAGGGTCTAAATAAACAAGAGAGGGTAATTGGACCCCAACATTTAGGCATAGTTGATCATGTTAGGCCTTTCAAGTGATCTAGGCAAAGTTTGGGAGGTTGTAGGTATCCAGGGTAAGAAGTGATCCTATAAAATAACCCAAGTGGTTGAGTCATGCATGAGGTGGTAAAAATTTCAAATGGTCAACTTAGCAAAATTAATCAAAATGGTCAAAGGACCATGCACAAGTAGTGCAAGATATGTGAAAGAATCTAGACAAAACAACCAACTTAGTAAAGAGAAGGGGGTAAGGTAAGAGGGGTAGGGTTGGGTTGGAGATGTGGCTAAGCTAACTCTAACTACATGAGGTGAGTGGATACTACCTACATAGTTCTCAAGGCATGGAGATCCCAAAAAGAGCTTTAGGCTAGATGTAGTTCTAGACAGAAGGCAAGGTATAAAAATGTAAAGGGTAAGAAGGTTGGATGAGAAAACAAGAGGAAAAAAGAGATAACATAACCATGGATGGTTAGGGTTCCCTAACCATTGATTTTTATGGTTAACCATCAATGGTTCCTTAACCATCGATGGTTAGGGTAAAACCCTGAAAACTCACATGGTTAAAAGGTAAAAACAAAAATAAATTTTGTGCATTTGACTTTGAGAAATTGAATTTGAGCAATTAAATGTGCTTTGGTGATTTTAATGATTGATCTTGAGTGAGTTGAGTGATTAGTAACTTGTTGAGAGGGAGAGTTGGTAAGTGGATGAACTGATGGATGGATGATGAGGATGTGGTCGAGTGAGGGTAAGGATGCTCTGACCACACTAGAGATCATTGAATGAGGTAGGTTATGTATTCAAATTGACTAGGATAGTGATGAATAGAGATAGAAAAAGGGAGAAAAAAGATAAAAAAGAGAAAATAAGGGAGGGGGAAATAAGAGAGTGGGGATGAGATGCTCTAGGGTGTGATAGAGTATAAACTTGAAAAAAATTGGTAGAAAAGGAAGGAGAAGGAGTTAAAGTAGTTAAGGTAGAAAATAAGGAGGAAATTTGTGAGTTTATAGGTGTTCTGGGTAGAAATTAGGATTTTTGGGTAGGTGATGGTAGGGCTTCACCACTAGAAGTTACACATAGTAACCATTGGTGGTTAGACCCTAACCATTGATGATCAGTGAGGGGGATCATTTAGACCCTATAACCATCAATGGTTCCTTGAATCATCAATGTTTAGCCAATAAAGGGCCAACCTCTAAAGTAGGAAAGGTAGGAATGGGTTAATGTGATTGGCTCAAATGATTGGCTAGGTTCAATTGATTAGTTAAGTTTAAATGATTAGTTGGAAAGGGAAAGGAATAAGTCAAGATGAGAGACTATAGGATATGATGGATATGATTAAAGAGATTAATGTAGAAAGGTTAATAGTGTTGGATTAGTGTGTAGTTGAATGAGCATATTCAGATGAGGGACCAGGTCCCTAAGATATTCATAGACTATAGAGATAGGATGATGAATGCAGAGTGGAGGTAGATGGAGGTAGTTGGCCTAGGGGCCATGCATCATTACCAACATTTTCCATGAGATGCAACTATGATTATGGACCTAATTTAGAGATGGGACCCAACCATAAACACCTTCCTACTCTCAATGCATGAGATGTCTATTTTATATGAGGACGTCTATAGGATCACATGGCTACCAATTTGAGGGGAGCTAATTTACCATATAGAGAGTGAGGAGAGAGAGGATTTTATGGAGTAGTTATTTGGTGATGATAAATAACAAGCCAAATTTCACATGGGGAGATTTTTCTATGGGATATTATATCAGAGGGCCCCAGATGATAGGTGTTTGATGACTATGATGATAATGGAGATTTCTTGATTTATTGTTTTGGCCTCGAACAGTGGTTGATTACTTTATTTATTACTAGGAGTGGTGACAGATATGTTACTCAAAGTAATAATTTTTGGATGGTCCCTTATACTATTGGTACATATATATAGGGAGATTTGGGAATTCAAAGTAAGGATATGTTATGGCATTGACATTGGGTTTATGTTATACTACTAGGTGTATGAGTGCATACGCATGTTTTAGACTGGTTGGGTTATCATGGGATGGATTTTCACCTATATATTATATAGTTGGTTTCATATGATGGCATGGAAACCTTACACTTTTAGGAGTAAGAGGTGGAGCTAGATATTTGGAGTGGTTCTAGGGTTGACTGGATATCTTGGTTGTGATTGACATCATATGGAGGCCATATTTGGATTGGCTTATATGGATAGGATATAGGTATCATACCCTATCACTATAGATATAGCAATGGGATTATGGTAGGAGAGATGGGGAAATTGAGAGAATCCTAATTGATCAGGTCAAGAGACAATTTGTTCTCCAATAGGATATACCTCTAAATGTGCCTCATTATAAGAGGGAAGATGTGGATCAAGACTTGTCAAAGCCATAACCAGAGGAGGGATTGCCAAATTTTGAGGAGCTACCAATTAGAGCTCTTATTGATGATGTCAGATCTATTGAGAGATACACAAGATGGTACTAGAATAGGTATGTATCTACTAAATTTAGATGGGGATATGATGGATAGGGGCTTATGGATGTTAATCTAGCATAGGCATAAGGTAGAGCTGGAGGTGACTAGATAGTGGTAGCCCTTGTAGTGGCTTAGGCTCAGGTGGATACATTATAGGCTCAGATTGTTATTTTATAGGGATAGGTTGCCACCCTCATAGGTGAGCAAGATCAAGTGAGGGCTAGCCTTACATCAGTCACCTAGGAGACAAATGCTCTAGGATAGAGGGTAGTGGTTGCTGGAGGAGGAACAGGAACAATAAACTTAGTTTTGATGATGTGGTGCATAGCTATCATTGAGGAGATTAGATAATATGAGGCTATTATATTCACCTAATTACCTAACATGATGAGGTATGGGGAGTATAAGAGCAAATTAGTAGGTGGTCCAGTAGTGGCTACACTAGGTCAGTGGGTAGCTTCTATATTATAGGTAGGGACATCAGGTGGTTCACCACCAGATGGTGGAATAGGTAAAAGTACCCCAAGGGTAAGTGGTTTGAGTGTAGGCTCATGATGAGATTATTCATTTTTTGATATGTATTTATGTATTTTGATACCACCTTACATGTTGAGGATGCAAGATGTACCCATGAGAGAGAGAGAGAGAGAGATTATGTGTATTTGATGTGTTATGACTTTGATGATTTTGATTATGATTATGGATATTTTATGATTATGGCATATTTTCATGTGTATGATATGTTAGCATAGACATGATGATGTTATGATGTTATGGTGTTATGATTGATTTGATTGAGATGTTATATGCTTATGGATGGCTTTATGATCATGACATTTATTAGGATGATTGTTATGTTTTTCATGGTTATGGTGTGTATGAGATGTATTATGAAATGTTATGTTTTCATTATGTTTATTATGATGATAAGATCACATGGAGAATGTGGTTGATTATTGTCCTAATGTTTACACTATTTATGAGATTAATTTTGACATGTTATGTTTGCATGTGATTATGATGATAGTGATATTAATGATTATCAGGATGATATTATGTGATGTGTTTACAATGATGTTAATGGTAAGTATGTAATGGTATATTATGTTGATGATCACTTATGGTTGTATTTATTATAAGGAAATGATATGGAAGTTGATAAGTATGATGATGTTTTATTGATTATCTCGATGATAGTGATGATGTTTATTGTTATGATTATGGTTATGGTGATTATGTTAATGATTATTATTTGGATGTCTAATGTTGTTAGGATGATTATGATGATTTATATTAAATGTTGGTATGATGATATTTAAAAAGTTTGATGTGCCTTATGATTTTTGACCTAAAATGATGGGTAGGATATGGTCATGATTTTTATGGTTTTAGCAATAGTTGATTGGTCTTAGATTAGGATGTTTAGGATAGGTGGAAACATGAGAAAGTGTGACCATGTCAAAAATAAGGCCGAAAGGGCTCAAATATCACCAAAAATGAATAAGGAGTAGATACATTAGTCTGATTAGGATGAATTGAATAAAAATAACCCATAAGTGGATTGACTTAGTGAACACAAGTCAACCAAATGCTTTACAAGACCATGTTTGGATTGATAATAAGGTTGTCTTGATTATTGTGTATCAAGTAATCTCATAATACCTTGAGTTTAGAGAGGAGTAAAATCAACAGGGGTGAAGGTTAAATGGTTTAAGGGTTATCCTCATGTGGGTTAGCTTGCCCCTTCTTTAGGTGACCAAAGGGTTGTAAGGGATAAGTCCATGCCATAGAATGTGTAGACTAATTAATGCGTGAAGTCTATGAATGCCATATATAGGAGCCAATTACATCATGATGATATCAAGAATGTCATTTTTAAGAGCCAATTATGGCTTACTTATTTTGATTTTTGAACATAATTTTAATCATTACTTTTGTTGTTTGAGTAGGTCATTGAATTTGATCGATGTGGGAAGCTTCAAATATTGTTTTTTATTTTGTTTATCCATCCATAAAGGGAGTGGTCTAAAATTTTGACTATATAGCTATCATTTAAGGTGGAAATCAATTCGTAAGCAATGTTGAGATATAAAGGTAGCTATCCTTTGAGGGAAAAATCTGTAATTACGTAAGGATAATAATTTGGAATGTAATTTTGTTTGTCATGGACAAGTCTAGTAGGCCCAAGGATCTACCTTTATGGAGGAAAGACTTTTTCACAATAGGTGAATGGTAGGAAGGGATGTAAGAAACAATCAACCATGGGATTCCATCTATTGAAAGATGAAAAGTATCCATGAGAAACATGTTATAGGTAGAGTCGTGGTACCTATACTTAAGATTAGGGTTACATGTTTGTGATGGGTAAATCATGTCATTCTATGTTGAAATCAATCATTCTTAATGGTGAAAGAGGGATAAAAAATAGGGTAGAATGTCATGATCCAAAGGATGAGCTTAAGTTAGACATAAAAGTGAGTGCGATCCTATTAACAATAGAAAGGACATAGATGCACATCCTTGATAGGCTTGGGATTTATTTTCCCTTAAGAGTGGATAAATGATAAGCACCAGATCCATACTTTTTGGTTATACTATAAGGTCCTAACCAATTAAAATCAAACTTTCCCTTCTTGGTCTTTTCCATGTTGGTGACATGTGTAGACATCCAATTCCTAACACCATTTATGTTGAAATTGTCAATATTACTCAAATTGAACTCAAATGCACATTTTAGGTCAAAGTATCCCGGCAATGTATTCTATGGGCCAACTAAATTTGATCAGATCACTTCAAGTCAAAATGACAATTTTGCCATTTAGTGCTCTAGATCACTCTTTTCTTCTAATTCTTTAGTACACATCACGTACCTTTGTTATTTGGTGTTGGCAACATCCTAAATGGGAATGCAGCTCTAATGCATCTAACACCATCTTCTATTTCCTCTCTAGTCAAATTATGACCCAGTAATATGACTTTTTGACCATTTTGATTAATTGAGGGCCAATTTTCAAATAATTGCACAAATGTTGATTAACCTTATTTAAGGTTAATTAATATAAATCAAGAGATTAAGTGGATTTTCCATGAGAGTTGTTTAATATTTATTTTTGAAAATTGATTCCTATTAACTTCATCATTAGGTGATATCATTTCTTGAGAAGACATCCCTAGGACATAAATACCATAAATATTAGGATTATGGGTCACCCATGCCTATTTAATGCCTCCCATGCCTCTTTAGTGCCCCTTCTTCCAAGGTAATGATGAATATAATTATGGATTTAATTCCAAATATTAGGATTATCCATGGCCACACATCTCAATCTTAAGATGAATGGTCATGGTTGATCCTGACTAATCTCAAAAATCTATAAATAGAGAAGCCATGGACATGAATAAAAAGCTTGATTTATGCAAAGTTATTATGCATAATTGTCTCTACAATCCTTTGCAATAGACCATTAAAATTAGTTACAAGTTTCATTGATAGGCTAGTTTACTGATTTAGAATCATGAGCCTAGTTTTTATGTAGTGTTCTTGAGACATTGGAGGAGTTTGCCACCATTATTGACAAAGACAAGGATGCTTGATCAAGGGAGAACATACTTTTGAGCCACATGGGTATGGTGAATCCATTTGGGAAGGTAATATGATGTTGATTTATTTCATTTATTTCTTGCTATCTTTTGTAATTCCCATAGCAATACATAGGCTTAGTTAGTTAGTTCTTTACGCATTTTCATGATTTATGGACTAATGTTTGACTAACTTGCTTTGTAATCCCCTCTACATCTTGGCATGCTCGATGGAACCATTTTGTTTATTTGATTGTTGTTGGTGTCTTGTTTTTCTATTTTTTTTCTTATCTCTTTTGTGTTTCAGAACATCTTGATGATTCACATGGATCTTGATTGTTTATATATTGATCGCATGTTATTACATTGTTCTTGGACCATTTTATTTATTTGATTATTGTTGGTGTCTTATTTTTCTATTTGATTATTTGCTTTTCTCTTTTGTGTTAAAGAATGCCTTGATGGTCCACATAGATTATTCATATCTTGGTCTCATGTCGTTAAGATGTTCTTGAATTTTTTTTTTAAACATTTTTATTCCTAATTAAGATTGTATCTTGATTTCAAGTTAGGTTCATTTATGTTTATCTTTTTCTTTGTTTTTTCTTTTTTTTTTAAATGTAAATTGTTGTAACTTTGGTTTATGCCATTGTTTCACAATTATCCTTAGTTATAGATATTCACATTTGAACTAAATCAGCACAATTTGAATCTTATGTCATTCTAAGTTATTCATACTTATGATGCCTAATTTATTTTACTATATCAAGCACTTTATGCTCAGGTCTCAATGTCTTAATGTCAACATCATCTCTGATGAATTATTCTCAAGAACACTTTACAAAACCTATGCTCATGATATGGAATTCAACATCTGGGTAATGTGCATTTAAAGATTCTTTGTATATGATTAGATGTGCATCTCTTTTCACACATTATAATTCTAATCAATTCTTGGTCATGTTTTATCATTCCTCATTCCATTCTCTCCCAAACATGGGTAAACTACATTGGCTTGAAGTCCATGTTGGAACATGAGGCCATGGAACTATGCAGGCAATGCTCAATTTTTATTGAGGTCAGCTCAACTATCTCCATTCTGCTTTTCATCTCTCTCATCACTTTGTGCATTCTCATATGCTTGGTTTATATGGATTTCCAAGTAATTACACCATTGTATGTCTATTTACACCTACTCACTTTAACCTATCTTTTTAGTTATATCCCTGAGCTATTTTGCTTGCCAAATTGCCCATGATGGGGCACAACATCTGAATCAAATCAGCTCTATAGGGACAAATAATTATTTATTCTTTATCAATGATCAAGATTAACCCTACTAGGGCACAACTCTTTTATCATGATCAAATTTGCTCTACTAGAGTACTTATTATATTCTCTTTGGAGACCTTATTCTAGTGGTGCTTCCCTTCCTGAAGCAAAACATTCTCTCTTTTCCTCAAATTCCAAGCTCTCCACATTAAAGGCCATGATGGAAATATTTTAGTGTGCAACTTGTCTCAGAATGCCATAAGCGTACAAATTGTACTCTCAAATTGGGTACGTTTAAAGTGTGTCCCTTACATTTATAGATTATATCTTTCCCATTCCCCCTATCTATGGGGCCTATTATACCTCTAATTAGATTTTGATCATTGATGATAATCACGTGTGAAAGCATTAGATCATTTGGATTTGATCTATTCCATGGGTTAATCTCTCACTTTCTCTCTCTTTTCGTGAGTCCATCCTTTTCTTACATCCTGGTATGCCCTCTCAAGGGGGCATCATGGGTCTTTTCCAATTTATTCTTGACAACTCTTTTCTTTGAAAAGATGTTGCTTCACTTGAATATCTCATTATGCCTTCTAAAATAGGTGAAAAATGTAGACATCCAATTCCTAACACCATTTGTGTTGAAATTGTTAATCTTACTTGAATTACACTCAAATGCACATTTTAGGTCAAAGTATCCCTAAATAGGGTAATACATTTTATGGGCCAGCTAACTTTGATCAAATCATTTTGAGTCAAAATGATAATTTCACCATTTTGTGCTCTAGATCACTCTTTTCTTCTAATTCATTGGTACACATCACGTACCTTTGCTAGTTGGTTTTGGCAACATCCTAAATGGGAATATAGATCCAACACATCTAAGATTACCTTCCAGTTCCTCTCCAGTCAAATTATGACCTAATAATATGAATTTTTAACCATTTTGATTAATTGGGGGCCAATTTTCAAATAATTGCACAAATGTTGATTAACATTGTTTAAGATTAATTAATCCAAATCAAGAGCTGAAGTCAATTTTTCATGATAGTTTTTGAATATTTTAAAAAAAATTGATTCCTATTAGCTGCATCATCAGGTGATATCATTTCTTGAGATGACATCCCTAGGCCATAAATGCCACAAATATTAGGATTATGGATCACCCATGCCTAGTTAATACCTCCCATGCCTCTTCAATGCCCTTTCTTCCAAGGTCATGATGAAGATAATTATGGATTTAATTCTAAATATTAGGATTATCCATGGCCACACATCTCAGTATTTATATTAATGGTCATGATTGATCCTAACCAATCTCAAAAATCTATAAATAGAGAGGCCTTAGACATGGATAAAGATCTTGATTTATACAAAGTTATTATGCAGAATTATCTCTACAATCCTTTGTAATAAACCATTAGAATTAGTTACAAGATTCATTGATAGGCTAGTTTAGTGATTTAGAATCATGAGCCTAGGTTTTATGGAGTGTTTTTGAGACATTGGAGGAGTTTTCCATGATTATTGACAAAGACAAGGATGCTTGATCAAGGGAGAACATGCTTTTGAGCCACATGGGTATGGTGACTCCATTTGGGAAGGTAATATGATGTTGCTTTCTTTCATTTATTTCTTGATATCCTTTGTAATTCCCATAGCAATAGATAGGCTTAGTTAGTTATTTCTTTATGAATTTTTCATGATTTACGGACTAATGTTTGACTAACTTGCTTTGTAATCCTCACTACAACATGTTGGTTTTCTTTAAGGATAAGGTCACCAGTGTTGAATTCTTGATTTTTCAAATGCTTGTTATAAGCACATTTTATTCAATCTTGATAGACATGAAGATGATTGAGCATGGCCAAGTGATGTTCATCAATAAGTTAAAGTCATGTGAGGAATTCTTAGCAATAATCACTCTCATAAAGAATGTTATATAAGGATACATAGAGAGATGGAATTTGAACTTCAAGAGGTAGAACTACCTCAACTTTGTAGATGAGGAAGAAAGGTGTAGCCCCCGTGGTAGTTCAAATAGTAGTATGATAGGCCCATAAGGTGAATGGGATGTGGAGATGCCAATCCTACCTAGAATTACTAACCACATTGGTGAGCATTATGATGAGTGTTTTATTGGAAGCTTCTGCCTATCCAATGCCAAAAGAGTTACAAAGTGTTTGGATTTTTTTTGAAAGACTTGCCATTATCAATGATGATTTTATGAGGGACACTAAAGTGGAAAATGATATGGTGATTAATTAACTCAATGATATTTTTAGCCTTGGTTGATATAAGTGGGATGGCTTTCACACATTTGGTGAAATATTCTATAGCCATGATAATATATTGATGTTGTTGTGAAGAATAGGGGTTTATTTCCCCAATAAGATCAATACCCCATTGTGATAAGGGCCAAAAGTCTTGAGATACTTGGAGACTATGAGAAGGTGCATGATGAAGGTTGGTATGTTGTTGACATTTGACACATTTTTGACATAGTCACAATAGTCTTGGTTAAGTGTGGGCTAATAGTAGCCTATGCAAAGAATACACTTGGTGATAGCCATGCCACTAAAATATCTCCTACATATGCCATCATGGGCTTCCTTGATGATGTGAGAGCCTTCATGGTTATGAAGGAAATGAAGAAGGCCATCAAAGCCTCACTTATAAAGGATACCTCCTAGTATGATATAATGAGAGGTTCTTTGGATGAAATATCTTTAGGCATTCCTCAAAATATCAGGAGGGATAACACTAAGCTTAAGATAATTGAACATTTGGGTATACCATGTGTCAGAAGGGGATGTATCCACTTTACAAATATTAGGAAAATTAGAACTAAGATAAGATGGGGTTACAAAATAGTGGATGGTGACAAATAGTTTGGATTCAATGGGTTGAGATAGTATTTATGAAGAAAGAGAGGCCATGGTATTAACAAATTTGTTTATTGATCATGGAATGGATTGAATAGCATAACGATCAAACAAGGCTAAGAGTGTGTCCATAAGTTACTTGTACTTTAGGATAACATTATTTTTACATTGATAAGCTCCTGTGACTTGGTTAATGACAAGTTGAGAATCCCCAAAGATGTTAATAATGTTGATCCCCAAAGCCATAATAGTTTGAATACCATGACTAAGGCTTCATATTAAAAAATGTTATTGGTACAATATGTAAACACCTAAATCTGGCCACTGATAACCTCTAATTAAGATTTTGAGCAATTTTCACCCAAAATGCATAATTTGGCCTAAAAATGCTAAAACATGATAAATGATGTGAAAATGACATATTCAAGTGCTAATTTTCGATATGGTATCAGTAAATGGGGTAATACAATTTATGGGCTAGCTATATTTGATCAGATCATTCTGAGTCAAAATGCCAATTTTGCACCTAGGTGTGCTGGATTGCTCTTTCCTATCAAATCTCTTACACAAGACATGTGCCTTCATTATTTGTTATTGGTAACATCCTAAATGGAATAATAGATCCAATGCATCTTACATTGAATTCTAAATCTAATCCAATCAAATTTTTAAAAAATAACAAGGCATTCTAATCAATTTGAGTAATTTGTGCACAAAGTGCTTAATCATGCTTAAGAGCTAATTAATACAAATCAAGGCCTAATTAATGAATCCATAGAAAATTATTGAATAATTTTTTTTAATTGAATATTAAATATTTGCATCATGAGGTGACCTCATTTCTTAGGAAAACATCCCTAGGCCATAAATATCAGGATTCATGCCCTCCATGCCTCATCAATGCCTTCCATGATGCCCTCCATGCCTCTTAATTTCCCCTTCTTCCAATGTCATGATGAGGATAATTATAAAATTAATTCAAAAAATTGAATTAATCCTCAACCACACATCTCAATATCAAGATGGATGGTTTAGGTTGATTCTATACATTCTCAAAAATCTATAAATAGAAAGGCCATGAACATCATTTTTAAGCTATTTTGGTGAAAAGTTATAATGCAAAAATATCTTAAATAAGCCATTGCAATTAGTTTTACCATGCCAAATTAATTCTAAACCAAGACAAGCTAAGCCACAAGCCAAAAGTGCCAAGGAGAGATGGAGGTACCCAAGCTTCCATTGCCAAGGACTTCATGAGCACAAGCCGAACAAGCCACTACAACAAGCATTTTGGAGCATCCAAGGAAGGTAAAAGAAGATCTCTTTTGAATTTTAGTTATGTTTTTTATTCATGTTTGTTAACTAATCTCTCCCTAGTGTCTAGGCCTAGAGATGTTATGCTAGTTAATGTGTTTCTTTCAATTTTTTTTAATTTTGGAACTAACACCATACTAACCATCCTCTCTTAAGTCAAATTCTTAGATCACATATGGCATGCTCGATGGGAATAGATAAATCCCAAACATGAAAAAGATCATTTTTCAGCTTTAAATTTTTTATTTGGATCATTAAAACTCTTACAAATTGATTTTCTAACTTTGTTTTGTTATTTGTTGTTTGCTAAAGGTTTACATAGAAACTGATGTTGACTATTAAGACCAACATCAGTTGGATAGCTTAACCGACATCAGTTATTAAAACCAACATTGATTGGATACCTATTGTTTATCACATTGGTATAATTGATGTTGGTTAGATAACCATGTTAGAAAATGTAACCATCATCAATTATATAACTGACATAGATCATTGTGTTTTTTTTAAAACACAGACCTGAGAGATCTTTTTTTAAAGTTAATTATTTCAAACCTAAAAGATATTTAAGGCTAAAGGACATGTTAATTTTTTTTTTATAGGACCAAGCTTGAAATTTGCTAAAAATATGTTTAGATCACCTTTTACGTGCTCAAAAATCAATTAAGAACCTTGTTTTAGTGTTTAAAAAAAATAGATGTTTATGGTGAATGTTTTCAAAGTTTTCAACTAAGACCAAGGGGCCAAATGAACACCACCTCATTTTCAATTTGGTCTTAAAAATGAGATCACCTTTTCAAGCTTTTTGTATTCACTTAGTTTTTTAGATTAGTTTTTTTTTTTGGAAAAAAGAGGGATGTTGCGTGTATGCTCTTTCATTTATCCCCTTTGGGGAACCATTGGAATCAAAATCACCATTCCTATTACACATATCCTAGTACAAGGATTAGAAATAAAGTCATCTAAAGCACTCCCTTAAAACTCATCAATGTTTAGGTGACTTTGAAAATGACCCTAAAGTCTTTTTATTTTCATGCTTTCTTTATTTTTATGAAAACTTGGCTTGCAAGAGGGGCTTCATCACCTCCCATGAGATTTTTAGGGAAGGTTTGACCCAAGGTTTCACCTCCTAGGATTAACTTCATTTGGATCCTAATTGGAGTTGCAAATAGGACATAGTGCCACTTTGAACATCGCACTACATTGAGTGAATAGTAAGATGTAGTGGTTACAAAAAGGACTAGACTTTTTTGTAACAAGCCAAGTGATATGGACCCAAAATATATGCTTTTATTTTGCATTGTTTGGTGTGAAAGTCATTGTGCAATTGATTCCCCTAGAATGTTTATAAACTTATTAGATACTAGACAAATCCCCACTTGCTATAGAAGTATTGTTGGTGCAAGGTGCACCTCAAGGTCCATGTCATAGTACTATCATTTGAGATAAAGGGGGTGTAAAAACCCTAATATATAATGCACATTTACTTTTGGATGAACACTTAAAATCCTCTCAAATGATGTATATTGATGGATTCCAACAATACCAAGAACCTTATCAATTTAGGATCTAAAAGAAATTAATTAGTTGGTCTTGTCCTAGATTAAAGTCTTGTTTGAAATCAAAACTTGGTGTAAACAAACAATTCAAACCAAACACATAGTCCTAATTTTCCTTTAAATAAAGAGGCATTATGCTACCTGCTTGAGATCATCAATTTGCCTTGTTCAAAGTTCATTAAAAGCTTGAGAGTCATATCATCCACTTTGGCATAGTTATGTTATCCAATTGAGTCTAGACCTTTACCATAGTTTTTTATGTCCTTTAATTATAATCTAAATTCAAATTTTCACCTTTATAAGTTCAGAGGGTTGATGTGTTGAATGGGTTCACCATTTTGCACTAAACTTGAGGGAACTTAGGTTTAATTTCTAATTTGGGTTGAAGGCCATTTAAGACTCATAATCATTGTCATCACTTGATAGACTTAAGCTATTGTGTGCCAAACAATTGCACTTTGAGTCTATGCACCATAACATTTTGAGTCAAGAAAAGTAGTGTTATGCTGTCAAAATTGTGGGAAATTATCTTTGCCTTAGAGAATTTTTAAAACAAACTTTTTTGTCACACCTTTTGGGTAGTATAGCATCATTATGCTTCCCAAAACATTTCAAATGTTATTTCATAGATGCTCTTGCATAGATTTAAAATTTGTTCCTACATTTTTAGACCAATCCAAGTGTACTTTATGATCTTTTGTCTAACATAGTTATATTGTTCACTTTTATCTAGCTTGTTTGTCAAAAGAACCAAGTTTTATACCATTTTGTGTGAGAAAATAAACTATTATTAAAGTGCCTTTTGTTTCATACCTTGTACCTAGCTAATCAATTTCATGACCAAGAATAAAATGCCTAGTGTTTGTTAGAAGTGTTTCAAATCTGTTAGATTAAAATTTTCATCTATTTCAAAGTCTAGCTTTTAACACAGTTTGGCTAAGAGTCTTAGCGCATGCCTTGTTTGAGCCTAGCTTTTGATGCCACATTTGGCCAAAATACCTAGTAACTTTTAAATTCTTAGATTAGATTTATTTGAAATAATTTGACATTAGAGTTTGGTATTTTTATTTTTGATCCATTTACTTGCTTATCTTTGTGTGAACAGTGAAATGTTAGATAATTCACACTAGTTTATTTCCTCAAAAATCTTTGCATAAACCTTTTGATCCTTTTAATTAATCTAGACCAAGTTGGAACATCATATATTTTAGATTCCAGCCTTTTTAGAGTTTTTATAACTCTTTGACCTTTTATCGCAAAGCATTGACTATGGATCATAACACGTATTCATACACTCATAGTGGACTTATGTACAATCTATGGATTAGTAATGTAGTTGTGCAGGAAGAAATGGTGCAAGACCCCTATGCAGATAATATTATTTATGAGATGGATTAATATCCCTCTTATAATAATTAATTAGGGGGAAAAAGCCAAGATCTATTGGATAACTATTTGGTTAACACACCACCTTATTCAAAACAAGACCATGAATAAACCACACAATATATAGCTATAATACCCATCGTGGATGAGCCAATTCTTCAACAGTCATATTCTAATAATACAGCTTCCACATATGATCCATTTTTGTTTGAGTGTTGTTATAGAAAAAAGATGAGATTTTGGTTAGAGCCATAGAGGTAGGGGTCAAGTTTTTAGCAAAATTTCCCCATGAAAATTTACCAAGTCTAGTAAGAGTGCCTTAAAATATCATTTATGATCAACAAGATTCTTCTAATAACCCTCTGGCTCTAGACTAAATAACGTTATCAAGATCCTAATCTATCTAATCAAGGAAAAAACATCATGGAAGATAAATTTAACCAAATGTAGATATCATTTCAAACCTACCTAAATCTAGCACGTGATTTCAATCATATGAACATGGTGATTAAGCCTCTTATTGACTTAGTTCCTTCAATAGGAGCATTGATAGAGTTGACTAGACAAGAGAATCCAAGTTATGACCCATTCATATAAACCACTTCATTATATAACTTGATGCATATGTCTGTTATTGAAGAAGTGTCTTGAGCCTCTACACATAATAGTGAGCCAAATGTAGTAGACAATGTGCAAACAATGTCCAATCTCGATCAAAGTGGTACTAACACACAAACAACTAGCCAACATCGTGTGTCTATAATTAATCCCATGGGTAAATCATCATACTAGGGAATAGGAGTTTTTACATCCCAACCTCAACCAACTACTTCCTCAAGTGTGTAACCTATAGGATTAGGTAATCAAACAATGGTTAATGTCATGCCTCAATGATAGAATCTGACAAACACTACTCCTCAACAAGTAACGAGTAGTATTCCACAACAACAGGCACAATCTAGTGTATCAATGCAATAGAGGAAAAATACATTGCCACCTCAATCAGGGGTAAAAAATGTTCCACCTTGCTAGGTAATGATGAACATACCTCTTCAATCGTAGACCAATATGCTAATTCAAAACCAAGTAATGACTAGTCAACAACATAAAAATATTCGTAAGTGACAAATGTTGAATCTACAACCTATTTTCACTTTTCCATAGGGATTCATGCAATGAGGAGGTGCCCATATTTCTCAAGTACCTGCTAGACAACCATTGGCTCAAAATGTGTCATAAATTCAAAGATAAGGTCTTGGACCACAAGTTCTCACTCAATAACAAGGTTTGATTAGTTGGCAGCATGTCCCTTTTTAACCACAATAGGCATAGTATAGTTATATCCCTCCATCCCAACCACAAAATCCTCTAGGTCAAACATTTATTACCAACCCAAACTAGAAGATCATGCAACTAATTATGCAATTTCAAGTACATCCTAATCCACGTATGTGTATTCCTGGTCCATTCCCCAACCAAACCAATATTCTCCCTCAAACCAATGTTCCTTCTAGTTTCTTATCCCAAGAATTGCAATAGATGAAGGATGTAATTGCTATCATTCAAGATATTAAATAGATTAAAATTTTCAAATTAAATGATGTGTGTTCCTACCCATTAAACATGTAGTATTTGTAGATACCATTTCCTCCATGATATGAACCACCAAAATTTGACAAATACAAAGGGAAAGGTAACCCAAAGGCTCATTTGACCAAGTTCTTTGTCACATGTTAACTAGTGGCATATAGCAACATAGATCTTTTTCTATTTTTCCCAAAGAGATTGGTTGGGAAAGCCTTGAAGTGGTTTTTGAAGTTGTCCAAAAATTTAGTAATGGCTTTTGATGATCTTTATGATAAGTTTTTGCAACACTTTTCCTATAATCTCAAGCATGAGATTTCATTAGTGGACTTAATGAAAGTAAAGCAAAAATCTAGTGAGATTTTTGTAAGTTATTTATAGTGATGGAGAGCCCTTGTAAACCAGTTCACCCACACTTTACCAGATAAACAATTAGCCACTATTTTTACTAAAAAATTGCATAGTGAGATAGCTTATCATTTGGAATTACAATGTGCACATACTTTCAAGGAAATCATCGACAAAGACTTGTTGATTGAGAGAACACTCATCAATAAAGGAGTTATCAAGCTTAATTAAACTAATCAAAATCAAGGTACTAATTAGGGAAATGACCAACATCCCATTCAAGTGTTAGCATTACAACCGATATAGGCCAATAACCAAGAAAGACTGAAGCAATTCAACTACAATAAGAATGTTGTGAGAAATGGAGTAACTGAATCCCATCATGTCTAAATAGTGCAAACATCATCTAAACCAACTTTTCAACTTACTCCTACCTATCAACCTTTCCAACCAATACCACAAACATAACAACCAAGACCTGCACAATAAATATAACAACTGTTACCATTGCAAACCCCTCCTCCTAGGAGAACGGTGCCTACATGCCATGTCTTTAGTGACTTAGGAGAACCTATTAAGTCTATATTTCATAATATTTCTACCACTAATCTGATTAGTTGTCATATACCAAAGTATTATCTGCAAGGCATTCCTTATCCTAGTTGATACCATGAAAATGAATTATGTGACTATCATTGGGTCAACAAACATTATCTACAAAGATGTGTCCAAATCAAGCATTTAATTAAGAATATGTTGGAAAATGGGGAGATAACATTGGATAATGGTGCTTCCAATTACAATCAAACTCTTGGGATTTATCAAAACCCCTTTTCCCAGCATAACAATTAGCAACAAGAAAATGATCAGCAATAATGACAACAATAGCCAGTGCAACATCAAAATAAATAGTATCAAAATCAAAGGCTGAACTAGTAGAATCAACAAAATTAGTAGTAGAACCCATAATGACAAAATAATGGATAAAACCAAGGTTAGAATGGTAATAACTAGAAAACCTACCATGTAGTTTCACATGACTCCAAACGGGTTGTAGGTCATATTGCAAGGGGTACAATTAATACCATATCCATTAATCCTAGACTAAGCACTAATTAGCCTAGACCATTGATAAACAACAACATTTAACTAAATTACATGGATAATCCTTATTTAACCTCAGAATTCATAAAAGTAAACCAAAAAACTAGGACTTACCCTTTTAGACCTTATATTGACAACTCATCCTTGCCACATGACTAGATATGAGTGCACTGGTAATCAAGACTTATCCTATTTAGTCCCACACCATTCCTAACATTTATTAGCAATAATGGTCTAATATTTAATCCAATTGTGTAATCACAACTTGGAGGTCAAATATTACTATCCTAGGCCCATAACCATCTACCACTTTTCTTGTCATCCAACCAACCATTCAGCATCAGAATAAACCATTCACTACTGACCAAGATAATAAATTTGATATTGTGGAATAATTACAGAAGACACCAGCACAAATTTCTATTTTAGATTTGCTGTGAACATCAATAATACATAAGAACATCTTGAATGAGTTTTTCACCCAATCCATTGTTGCTAGTGACATATCCCTTGATAAATTTCAAGCTTTGGTCAGACACCTAGCTCTAGCCCAACAAGTCACATTCAACCAAAGTGATCTATCTTCCCTTGGCCTATTTCATAATAATTTGTTATACATAGAAGTCTATATAAAATGGCATAAAGTGAAACATTTTCTTATATATAATGGATCTAGCCTCAACATAGTGTCTCTAAAGCTCATTAAGCTTCTTGGGTATACAATAACAAATCTTCAGCCAAAAAAATAACCATCAAAGCCTATGATAATCAAGAAAGAGAATCACAAGGCACCATTAGTTTACCAGTTATCATTAGGACTTTGACCCATGATACACTTTTTCATGTGTTAGATCCTGAGTTATCATATAATATGCTTTTAGGGAGGCCTTAGTTACATGATATTCATGTAGTCCCATCAACGTTGTACCAATGTATCAAGTTTTCCCACTTAGGGATGGAAGTGAATAACATCCATATGAACACTACAAGCATCTTGAGGCCAAATTTCAATGCTATAATTATCAGTACATCATAAATCTAAGTTCTAAGCAAGATAAAGGAAAGGCTATACTTATTGATCCTTTACTGGATAATTTCATAGATCCTAATACCTTAGACTTTCTTTCCCACATGCCACCTCTTGAAGCTTCTAATCATTTCACCATTTTAGATAATTATTTGAGAGAGAGTATGTGACCCATGATACATTTCATATTGCTAATATTTCTCATAATCTAAAAACCTTTGGGCGATCTAAAGTCACTCTGCATATGCATTAGCAATAAAAGAACTTGACTTGTACAAATGCATATGTAGAGTGACTTTAGATCGCCCAAACCTATCACATTTGTACCAGCATCTAGCCTAGAACTTGACCTTATTAAAGGGGATGAATCATGGTTATACAATGACAACCAAGCTAATTGTTATAAAAATGCAAAGTATCCTATTCCCAATAGGATCATGAAGTGTCACGATTATGAAGGAAGAGGCCTCAGACCAAATCAATAAGGAACCATCAAGCCAATTTCCATGAATAAGTATGAAAGACCTTATAGACTTGGATTTAAACTACTTGGGGGTGACCCCACATATCTTATTCAAACTCCATCACTAGTGACTAGTGATGATGATGCCAACAATAAATTAGAGTTAGATCATTGCCTCACCTTTGACAACCTAGCTAAAACCAACTTGTTTGATAATAATGCCATTTGTACCCTTACCCTGGCCATTCATCGTAACCCATTACCATTATATTATCCCCAACTTATAGATTGGGACCAACAAGAATCCAATCTATCGATTGATGAGTTTCAGAATGATGATGCATTTTGTGACTTCTTAGGCCTTAGAGACAACATTTTATTAAGAGATCACAAGTCAAGATTCTCAATTACATTATATCCTATAGCCTATTTTGGAGAGTGAGTAAACACCCTTATCCAAAAACAAATAAGTAAAACATTGAGGTCCCAAAGTGAAAACCTCTTTAAGGTGCTTTATGACTAGGGAAAAAGTAAAGATAAAGGCCAGTCTAGTGGTGAAAAGCTATTTTAGGCACGATTAGATGGGGGTGTTAATTTTTCTTTGAATTTAGACCAGGACCACTATTGATGAAATTACCTATGGATTCAAGTTTAAATTTTAGAAACAATAAGTATTTGATCAAATTCTTCAAAAAAATTTGACTATTTTTGTCACATGGCTAGATCTCCCATTAGGGTACTCAAATTCATCATGCCTAGGCAAAGTTTAAGAATAATTCCTAATGGAAGACCCCAACATAATCCAACAGTTCAAGTCATTACTTACTATCCTAAAAGATAGTTTGACCCTTCTAGTCAAAGATACAATAGAGGTAAATATCAAGACTCTATCATACCTGAAATGGATAAAATTAAATGCATCCCTCATTGAGGAGGAACGTGACATCTTTATAGCTTTATTGGGAGAATTTGTAGATATCTTTATATGGGCCTATTCTGACATGCCAAGTTTAGACCCAACCTTAGTTTTATACCACTTTGTGGTTAATCCTGATGCCAAATAGGTCAAATAAAAGCTACATAAGATGCATCCTTGCATTGTTGTATTGGTAAAGAAAGAGTTGGAAAAACTATTACAAGTAGGATGTATCCGATCCATTGACTACTCAAAATAAATCTCTAATGTGGTACCTATTAGTAAAAAGCCTGAAGGGATCAAAATTTGTACTGATTTTTAAGACATCAACAAAGCTTGTCCTAAAGATGATTTTCCCTTACCTAATATCGACATGATCATCAAATCCATGATAGGTTTTGAAATGCTTTCACTGAAGGATGGCTTTTTAGGATACAACCAAATCAATATAACACTAAAAGACCAACATAGAATAGTGTTCACCACTCCATGGGGAACATTTTGTTATCAAGTAATGCCATTTGGCCTTAAGAATGTTGGAGCCACATATCAAATGGCCATGAATTTCATATTCCATGATATGATGCATGATATAGTTGTAGACTATGTTGATGACATATTAGGAAAATCGAAAACTAGGGCTCACCATCCAATAGTATTGAATAAGATTTTTGAAAGCTTAAAAGAGTACAAAGTTAGACTCAATACATATAAATGTGTGTTTGATGTAACTTTAGGTAAATTACTTGGCTTCATCATGTCCTATAGAGGTATTGAAGATGATCTAGCTAAAGTCTATGTTATAACCAAGATACCACCACTAACTAATTTAAATCAACTCCATAGTTTCTAGGGTAAGATCTAGTCAATCCAATGCTTCAACTCTCAGTTAGAAAATCAGTGTCATCCATTCACACACCTTTTAAAAAAAAGAGTTGAATTTGATTGGGATGATCACTACCAAACAACTTTTCAACAACTCAAATATTATCTTGTTAATCTACCTATTTTATTACCTCCTATGTTAGGAAAGCTATCTTGTTATACCTATCATCTATTGACCATGCTCTAGGGGTGATCTTGGCTCAACATGATGACAATGAAAAAGAGCATGCCATATACTACCTAAGTCATACCTTGGTTACATATGAAAATAACTATGCGCCTATTGAAAAAGCTTATCTAGCCATGGTCTTCATAGATCAGAAATTGTGCCATTACATGTTGAATAATAAGACCATGGTCATTTCAAAAAATAGATCCACTCAAATATTTGCTATCTAAAACAACTTTTCAAGGTATAATGGCTAAATGGATCTTTCTTTTCAATGAGTTTGACATAGAGTATGTCAATTAGAAGGCAATCAAGTGACAAGTTCTTATAAATCAACTTGTTGAAGCACCTCTCATAGATACATAGCCACTCACGTTTTAATTTATTGATGAATCCATAATGACTGTCATTGACACACCCCTTAAGGAGCAATACTAAAAACTATATTTTGATGGTTCATTTAATACACATGGATCAAGGGTAGGCCTATTGTTTATTACACCATAGGGGGATCTAATCCCTAAATCATTCAGCATTATATTTCCTTGTACAAACAACATGGCCAAGTATGTATCACTTATTATAGGACTTAGACAAGTAGTGCATTGGAATATATCTCATCTCCAAGTTTACGGTGATTCTTAGTTAATCATTAATTAGGTCACAGATCATTTTTAGACCAAAGATGGCAAGCTAGTTCCATATAAAGCCATGGTCAACACTCTTAAGCAACAAATTGCCAATATTTAGTTTGAGCACATACCAAGGGCTAGTAATAGAATTGTAGATGCCATGGCTAATATTGTCTCTCTGATTTGACAAATAGATAAAGCTAGAGAGTATCAGTTCCTCATCAAGAATTTGTTAGCACTAGCTCATGAACCTTTAACCATTTCCATTATTTGTGATATTGTTAGTTTTAATTCTATTTGGTACTCAAAACTCTATGACTAACTTCATGACCAAGTTCTACCACCTAACCTATCTCAAAAACAAACCAAAGCCTTCATTCATCATTCCACTCATTATACTCTACTTGGATCCACCCTTTACCATCATAGTTTTGATATAAATCTACTTCATTGTTTAACTTTAGCAGAGTCTACACTAGCGTTAAGACAAGTTCATGGAGTATGTGGATCTTATTCTAGCAGGGTAATCCTATCCAAAAATCTCTTGCATATTAGTTAATATTGGCCCACAATGCATGCAGATGTTGTTGAATATGTAAACAAGTGTGAAAAATGTCAATGGCATGCTAATCTAATTCATTCCCTAAAAAAAACTCTAAAAATGATGTTGACACCATGGTCATTTTTTACATGGGGACTTAACCTCATTGGGAAGATTAACCCCACTTCATCTGATAGCCATAAAGATATCCTTACCACCACTGAATATTTCACTAAGTGGGTTAAAGCTATACCCCTCACTTACGTGACTGGAAAGTAAATTTCTAATTCATTTTCAACCATATCATTTTCCACTATGGTATCCCCTCTAACATTATATCTGATAATGGAGGATCATTTAAGAACAAGGATGTAGACTAGCTATGTAATGAATATAACATCACATAACATTTTTATACAACATATAACCCTCAAGGTAATGGAAAAGTTAAGGCATCCAACAAAACCATTATCAATATTCTCAAAAATATTATCAATGATGTTGGTCATGATTGGCACTTACATATCTTCCTTGCCCTTTGGGCATATCGTACCAATCATCATACCCCTACAAGAGCCTCTCCATAATCACTTGTTTATGGTACTAAATCCATCCTTCCCATTGAGGTTGAGTTACCTTCACTACGCATATCTTTCAAGCATGTCTTAGATTATCATAACTATTGAGTAACCCACCTGTAAGAGCTAGACTTACTTGATGATAAATACACAACCATACTAAAAAATCTTCAAGAATATCAAAACCAACTCAAAGGCCACTTTAATCAGCATGTTAAGTATAAAACATTTGAACTTGGTGATCTTGTTCTTAAAGAAATCCAAAATAATACCATGGTTGAGAAGAACCATAAAGGTAAATTCAAACCAAACTGGCTAGGGCCTTTCATCATTATTGTAGATTATGGATCAAGAGCATATAGGCTCACCATGTCAGATGGATATGAACTTCCTAATCCAATGAATATTATTCATCTCAAGTGGTACTATGCTTAAATGCTAAGGTGTATTGTCTATAAGGACCATTTTAGTTATGCCATTTTATTACTATTCTTATTTATATGAATACCATCCTTATCTATCCTCTTTATTGTATTCACTTTCTGCTACCAACCTATAAGCCCAGTGTGTTCTAAAGCCTAGCTCATTTGACCTTAGTTTTTGCCATTAATGACATAGTTTTAGCATCAAGGTATATGACTAGTTTCATCAATTGGTTCAAGTACTTCAGACAAAGATTATATTTTGGGATATTGTGACAAAAGTTTTGACAGTTGCATCCTTCATTTGTTATTACTTTCTTACCATCAATCTTATTACTAATTATAATCACCTTTGGGTAAATTAGACCATTTATCTATGTCATTGTTTCCTAGTTATAACTACCTATGGGAAAACTAGGGGAAACATTAAGCCTTGACGTACCAACTTTCCACTTCCTATGTCATACTATGCCTTTTTACCAATTGTGCTTGTTTTGTTTGAATTGGTTGCTACACTAGTCAAATTTCTCCACTATAGGGTGGAACTATAGTGAATTGAGGTCCTACTCTGGGACTATATAGGTAATGATTGATACTTGTTGAGGTTAGCTCAATCACCCTTTCCACCATACTCTCAGTGCTTTATGAGCAACCTAAGCCATACTCTCATCATTTTGTGAGCAACCTAAGCCATGATCTCACCATTTTTTGAGCAACCTAAGCCACAGTCTCACAATTTTATGAGAAACCTAAGCCATTCTCTCACCATTTTGTGAGCTTGAACCATTTAGTGTCTCATCATTCTTGATTGAGATTAGATACTTCAAAAAATTCCAAAAATCATTAGAAAAGAATAAAAACATTGACCACTTCTTTGCCTTAAAGATTCTAGGAACCCTTACTAAGTTACAAGACAATCACTTGTCATTTATTTTTTCCATATTTTTTGGTCATTTTATTTCATACATTTACTATTTTGTAGGACCATTTATCTTATTCTCCCACATCCATTCGATTTTTTTTCATCAGTTATCATATTCTTCCCATTCCTTGGGAGAACTAAATTTGGCTTGAAGTTTTTTATTGTATATTACATCTATGGAACTATGTAGGCAACATCCACTTACCTAGTGAATATGGAAACAACTCAGCCACCCCTTCCTTTTCTTCTATTCCCCCATTTTGTTTGTTTGTTAAGTTGTCACCTATTTTCTAGGGGCAATGTTTGTATGGTTTCTATTGCATTATTTATTTGTTTGTTTCTACTTGTTTTATTTGTTTGTTTGATTTCATCGCTATTACCTTAATTTAGTTTATGTGTGTTTATTGGGTGATTCCTTGCCCACACTTATACTCAAATCCATCCATATTCATATGTTTACATTGTCATCATGGTTTCTATCATTGGTGCATTATTTTTTATTGAGTATTGGATTAAGAGATTAAGTCCTTATGAATATTTTTTCCAAGTTCTTATGATGTTATACCATGATGCATACCAACATGTGATACAACAAACCTCAACTTCAATACGTTTATTCAGCAATGGTGGCATCTCTTCAGTATTGACATCTTGATTCCATCCCAATCATATCCTAAATAGAGTAATTAAACATGAAAGAATTTCAATATTTATTAGTTCAGATGAGCATCTCCCCACTAATAGGTTGTTCCAATTCATCATTACCCTCTATGTTAAGTTATCATCTTCCTCGACCAAGTTTATCATGTTTGCCATAATAGAGGTCCAATGATTATAACTACCTATGGGTAAATCATTGCATACCATCCCACCTACATTTATCAATGATTATAACTACCATTGGGAAAATAATTATGTGGTCACCACTTCCATTTTTATGCCCATATAGGGGCATGTTATTATCTTGTTTGTCTATCCTAACTGGGGTACCTTTGTCTTCTCAATGATTATAACCATCTTTGGGTAAATCATTGTGTTATCATACCACATTGCCACTATCAGGGTACAATGTTTATAACCACATTTAGGAAAATCATTTTACACCATCCCACTTAAATTATCAATGACTTTGACTAATTTTTCAATATCATTGTGTTTTTACCTCATCATCTTTCCTTTGTTTGGTCCCCTCATTTCACTTCTTTCTTTTTGAGGGATCGTTTGTCGACTTACTTATGCCAATCATTTACTCAAGGGGGAATCATATAGTTAGTTTATCATCATTACAGTTTTAGGTATATAGGACCTTTTCATTCTTTGAGAATATTTTACTGTGCTTATATCTTGCAATGCCTTCCAAAATAGGGGCAAACTATAGACACCTAAATCTAGCCACTGATAACCTCCAATCAAGCTTTTGACCAATTTCCACCCAAAATGCACAATTTGGCCTAAAAATGCTAAATGATGTGAAATTGACATATTCAATTTCCAATTATGGCTAGGGTATCACTAAATGGGGTAATGAAATTTATGGGCTAGCTAACTTTGATTAGATCATTTTGAGTCAAAATGCCAATTTTGCACCTAGGTGCTCTGGATTGCTCTTTCCTATCAAATATATTACATAAGACATGTGCCTTTGTTAGTTATTGTTGGTAACATCCTAAGTGGGATAATGGATCCAATGCATTTGACATAAAATTTTAATTCCAATTTAGTCAAATTTTGGACAAATAACAAGGAATTCTAATCAATTTGAGTAATGTATGCACAAAGTGCTTAATCATGCTTAAGCACTAATTAATCCAAATAAAGGACTAATTAATAAATTCATGGAAACTTGTTGAATAATTTGTTTTAGAAATGAATATTGAATATCTACATCATCAGGTGACCTCATTTCTTGAGAAGACATCCCTAGGCCATAAATGCCACAAATATCAGGATTCATATCCTCCATGCATCATCAATACCTTCCATGATTCCCATCATGAATATTAATTTCCCCTTATTCCAATTTCATTATGAGGGTAATTATAAACTTAATTCTAAAAATTTAATTAACCCTCAACCACACATCTCAATCTCAGGATGGACGGTTTAGGTTGATTCTAGACATTCTCAAAAATCTATAAATAGAGAGGCCGTGAACATCATTTTTAAGATATTTTGGTGAAAAGTTAGAATGCACAAATATCTTCAAGAATACATTGAAATTAGTGTTATCATTCCAAATTAATTCCAAGTTAAGCCAAGCCAATCCAAGCAACAAGCCAAAGGTGCCAAGGAGAGATGGAGGTAGCCAAGCTTCCATTGCTAAGGTCTTCATGAGAACATGCCGAGCAAGCCACTACAAAAAACATTTTGGAGAATCCAAAGAAGGTAAAAGAAGATTTATTTTGAATTTTAATTGTGTTTTTTATTCATTTTTGTTAACTAAGCTCTCCCTAGTGTCTAGGCCTATATATGTTATGCTAGTTAGTGTGTTTATTTCATTTTATTTTCATGTTATGTTAGCTAGTTAGAGATGTTATACTAGTTAGTGTGTTTATTACTTAGGGGGAATGAACACAGGTGGAGAAAAAAATATTTTTTGATTGCATCAAAATATTTTTGACATTCATCAATTCATCTAAAGGAGACATCTTCTTTAGGAGGTGGTGAAAATGTTGACAATGATAAAAAAAAGTTGAGAGATAAAGCATCAGATTGACTAAAGTTTGCCTTATAGGATATGAAGTTGCTTCAAGTTAGTGGGACAAGGAAACTCCAAAATGGATCTAAATTTGGTAGGGTCTACTTCTATTCCATGAAGAGAAATAATAAAGGCCAATAATTTGCCTGATAAGACCCCAAAGATGTACTTCTTGGGATTTAGCCTAACATGATAGCAGATTAAGCATTTGAAGATAATTGTAAGAAAAATAAGGTGATATTTACGATGCTTAAATTCTCCCAAGAGATCTTCAACATAATCCTTGATAATATTATAGATTATATCATGGAAGATATAGGTCATGGTACATTGATAAGCTCCAGCATTCTTTAGTCTAAAAGGCATGACTCAATAGCATAAAGTTCTCCATAGAGTGATGAAAGAGGTCTTATGTTGATCTATAGGAGTAATCAATATTTGATTGTATCTTGAGAAACTATCTATAAGTGATAGCATTTTGTGGTTGGTTGTGAGATCAATAAGTTAGTTGATATTAGGTAGGGGAAAGTCATCTTTTGGGTAGGTGAAGTTAAGGTCACAAAATTTGATACAAAGGCAAAGGCCCCCTATTGGCTTGGTGATGGGAATGATGTTAAAAACCCATTGTGGATCGTTAATGGGCTAGATGAAATTAACATATAAGAGGCATTAAAGTTCTTCTTTAATAAGAAGAGCTATATGGGGATCTATATGATGAAGTTTTTGTTGAACTAGCTTAACTTTAGGATGGTTGATGATGTTATGGAGAGTGATGGAAGGGTCAACTCCAAGCATGTATTGGTAAGACCAACAAAATTCCATGCTATGGTCATAAAATAAAGAAGGATAATCTTGCTACTCTTCAAGAATCAGAGATTGGCCTATCTTGATGATACGAGGATCCTCCTAGGTACCCAAATTAATGTTGATAGTTGATTTATTGAGCATGGTTTGGTTTTTAAGAGGGAGAGATTTATGGATAGAAGAATCCCCTATACCAAGGTAGGTGAGGATAGAATCATCATCTTGATGCTAGATGGTGTGAATAGATGGTGAGTCATGGTTGATCATCTCAGGGTGGATGAGAGGAAGGGTTTTACTTTGGCCACCTTGTTGATAGGTCGTGGTCCTAAACTAATGGTGTTGATAAAAAATTTAGATAGGATGATGTCATAGTCCTTAGATTGGGAAGATGAGCTGGGTGAGGATGGATTTTCTTATATAGGGGTGGCAATGGCTTTTGGTGATGTGGGTTCTTCTGGTGGTTCAAAACCAAGCCCAAAGAACTCACAAGGTTTCAAAGTTTTGATGATGGGAAATTCATGAGGTCTTTATTTGTATAGGCCCATACCAAACCCTTTTCAAGTATAATGATGAAGATAAGATCTATAAAAGGATGGATTTATTAGATAATAGAAATTGGATGTGAAAGGTTGAATGTATAGAGTGGTGGCGGGAGTAAGGAGTGGTCGGTCAAGTCCCCCATAAATAAAATTAGTTTGATTATTAGGGAGCCCAAAGGGGATGATGGATCAAATATTTGGGTCATTTTGGAGATTACCATATTCATGTAGAATGGGAAGAGAATCCAAAGCCAAAATTCAATATTATTCAAGGGAGAGATGTTGAAAAGTGGATGATAATGGGTCCTCAACCAGAATTTGAGAAGCGGGAATGGTTGAGCTTGTTGAGGCTTCATCATCATTAAAGGTATAGGTATGGAGGTTCTGGGTTAGTGCAGGTGTTTGATTTGAAGTGGATAAAAAAGGAGATGAATAAGGAATGAGAACATCATTGGGTTGATATGTCATGTTGTAAGAGGCAAAAGGACTTGAATCAACTTTGATTGTAATGATTTGATCCTCATGTTCAAACTTAACACATTAGTGCAGGGTAGAAGGGATGCAATGCATAGCTTGGATCCAAGGACTTCCAAGGAATATTTTATATTAGAACTCACCTTCAACAAAATATAATAGCTCAAGAATTGTGTGAGGTCCCAAATGGATATGAAGAACAATGGTCCTTAAATTGGTGGCTATGGTATCATTGAAAGAGAGAAAGACCACTGAACTTTCAAAAACAATGTTTTAAGGCAATTTCAACTGATCATATGCATGGGATGTGATGATGTTGATACTCAATCCCCCATAAATAATTACTCATTTAATTCAAGTTTTATTAATGTATTTAGTGATGAATAGGGGAGGATTTAGATCCTTCTCTTAGAAGGGTGGAATCTTGAAATCTTAGAAGGTGATGAGGGTAGAATGGCAAAGAGCTATAACAAAGGAGGAAAGAAGTTGTGGTTCATTTGATTAGATCTCTATGGCATGTAAATCTTTTATTAATTCCTAAAGATGTTAAGTTAAAGTACTAATTATATCATAGAGGCTTATTTTGGTCAACATTTGGTAGAGTTATTTCAACATGAACTATTAGATGAATGGAGCAGGGTTGGAAGGTGGAGCTCCCAGAATGGAGACCTTAGGTTTGGATGGTTGTGAGGGTGAGGGTCAAGAAACTAGGATTTGGCAAATGGGTTGAGATGTTGAAGGATAAGTCCAAGGGATGGATATTTTGGCTTTCACCTTATCCTTTTGTTGGGCCTAGGAATGGATCACCATATGAATGGTATGAATGAGGGGTTTGGGCATTTGCTTCGGTTCTTCCCCCTCATTCCTAGGTGAGGGGAAAGGAGTTGATTTAATAGGTGGGTCAAGTATTATATAAATCACTAGGGGTTATTCTAACATATTGTCTTCATCTAAAATATTTTGGACAAGTATTTAGAGAGCCATGCAGTTCTCTGTACCATACCATAGAGTCTTATAGTAAAGACAATAAAGTTATAATTGAACCAAGTTAGCTTAGGATGAGATGGGTCAAATGGTTTGATTGAGGGTGAGATTATAGAGGAGGTTTAAAAAAATCTTTGAAAATTTCTTGTATAATATTCTAGTGAAGATAAGGTAGGTGGGGGATTTTAGATTGGTTTCTTCATAGAAGTATTGCTTGGAGGAGTGATTTTGGTTGATAGGTGTGGTTGGGTTTTATTAGAGATGATTGGATTATGGGTTGAAGATGTAGATGCAAAAAAAATTTATTATGAAGGTTTGGTTATTGGTGGGAGAGTAGATAGGGACAAGTTAGTTAAGAAGGATGAAGGACTAGAGGTTTTGGTGATTAAAGATGGAGAAGAAGAATATGGTTTGATTGAGGTGGTTTGATTGGTGGAAGTTGGATAAGGTTGTCCTTTAGTATTTTATCCAAAATAGATGCATATGATTCCCCAATGGGAGTATATTGTTCTAGAGTTTAGCAGTTTTGGGTTTGATTTTGTTGATAAGGAGGTTTGTGAGAATTATTTTGATTGGATTGGCTGACAATTGGAGGTGGAGAATTTTTCAAAACCCTTGAATTTGAAAATGCCTTTGCCTTGGTATTAGGATGATTTGTAGTTTTGATTGAGGGAGAATAACTAGGTTTAAAAGTGGAATTATTATTTTTCAATTTTAGTTTCCCTTCATCAATGTTATGCACCATGGTGAATGCTTCATCAAATGTTTAGAAAGTTAGGACTTGGAGAGTGGGTGTGATATGCTTAACACAACCTATAGAGAATAATTCAATTAATTAGGGTTGGGGTAAGGTAAAATAAAGTTTATTAATGAGGAATTTCCATCTAGCCACAAAATTAGCAATGGATTTATCCTCAAATTGTTTGATGGAATAGAGGTTAGTTATGGAAACCTTTTTAGTTATGTTAACCAAGAATGTTCCAAAAATATTTGGTCTAGTTGGGAAAAATGAGAAGATGGAGTGAGTAGGGAGAATGTTATACCAATCCAAGGTAGGTCTTGATAAAGACATTGGAAAATTTCAAAGGAGGAGAGCATCATCATATGCAATCAAGTAACACAAGTGATAAAATGCTCTGAGATGTTGTTGCGGGTCCTCCTTGCCTTGAAATTTGGAAAATTTGGGCAATTCCCATTGAGAAGGATAAGAGTGAATGGGAATAGATGGGTGGATTAGTTTATTACAAATTTGGTCATAAGATAAGAGATTATTGGACCTAGAAATTGATGACTCTAAGTTAATAATTTTATCCATTAGCATCTTAATCAGATCTAGTTGAGGTTGGGAAGATGCATAATTGGGAGGTGGATTGTGTTGGGGTTGAGAAGCTAATATGTAAGGGTAGCTTGTGAAAGGCATTGAAGAGGACACATATTGATAGGGGGATAAAAAAGGTTGGAATGGTGCCACATATGAATTGATTAGCACAAATGGTTGGGTAGATGGTGGTATGTACCCATATTGGTAGGTTGTCATAGGTAATTTTTGGGGAATGGATGTAGGTTGGCTAAAAGATAGAGTTGAGGTGGTAGGTGGAGTTTGAGGTTGGGTGGTGACTCTAGTGATAATAGGTGGAAGTGTTTGGGGTATATAAATCACTAGGTTATAAAATGGGGTAGTGATTAAGGGATTAGTTACCACCAAAGGAAGGGTAGAAGATAATTCCAGGGTGGGTAGAGTATAGGTGATAAAAGGTAAAGTAGAACTTATATGGGGTGTAGTAGGATGTGTTTGGATAGAGGTTGGAACATTGGATTGGGGTTGGGTAGTGTTGGTGAAGGGGGTGTTGGAAGGTTGGGATAAGTAGTAGCCACCATAAGATGGGATGGCATTCCATAAGAAGGATCCACATGAGGAACCAAAGCAAAGGAGGTACGGTGGGGCATAGTATTAAGGTAGTGTTGAAGAGATACCTGATTGTTATCAAGGAATTCAAAAAAGCCTACATCTACTTTAGATATAATAGGGATTCTAGAAAGAGGGGGAGAAAAATAAGGAGAACCTTCAACATTAGAAGTGTATTCCATAAAGGAAGAAGAATATGGTGGTGGTTGGTTGGTTTGAATTATAAATTGTTGTCTAGTAAATACCATTTGAGAAATGGGGAGATATTATGATGAAAATCACACCTCAAACAAGGAGCAACCAAAAATAAATCAAAGCAACCAATGCATTCACTACAAGTGTGTTAATCACAAGATTGCTATTAAATTTATTTTGGATTATGCCTTAAAGTGTGAAGGAAGATTTGTCTTGTAAATAGGTACTAGAAGATCCATCTAAGGATGGTTTTAGGTTGAATTTTAGTGCTCAAAATAATCTACACTGGATAGGGTATGTGGCCTAGTACTAAGGGCTTGTTCCCCATACTTCACAAACCCAAAGCCAAGTCAGGTCACTTAGCCAATATATACCATTTGTCTAGAGTTTATACTCTGATAGAGAATAGAGTGGGTTATCCCCTTGGTGATGAAACCCAAGTGGGATCCCCAGGAGGGGTAAGGTGATCCAAAGGGTGATAAAATCTCAATGGGCCTTATCTCAAGTAAGTTTTGATGTGTTGTTTGTAAAGTGGTTTGCTTGTGTAACATAATTGTGCTACGATTAATTTAAAATGATTTGAATTAAAATAGGTGGGCTAAAATAAAAAATCAAACAATGAATGCACTTAATTTTAACCAAAAGGAAAAAAATTGATTTCTTTTCAATGCAAACATAACAGGTAAATGCAATATGAAGATGCAATTCTAACCCTAGGATGGATGCAACTAAAACTTGTATATGTATAAGTGTAAGTGTGTGTGTGTGTGTGTGTGTGTGTGTGTGTGTGTGTGTGTGTGTGTGTGTGTGTGTGTGTGTGTGTGTGTGTGTGTGTGTGTGTGTGTGTGTGTGTGTGTGTGTGTGTGTATAATTTTTTATATAAAGAAAGAATGAAAGATAACTAAAAGAAGTTCACTAATTCAAACTAAATTTTCTATAATATCTATGAACCCAAGAAAACTTAGGAGTCCCATCAGGTGTGATAAAATGTTTTAATTTATTTCTTCCATTTATTAGTTTTGAAATTAGATAAAATAAATTTCATGATTAAGGTGTGTAGAAGAATACCTAGTAGAATGCATGCGTGAATCTAGATGAATGTGGGAGCTCCTCTTTGGCTAAGAAGAATAACCTACAAGTAGCACATACACTTGAAAAGGGGTTAGTTAGATGGTTATTTGAGTGGAATACCTAGTGTACACTAGATCCAAGAAGCATAAGGCTTACTAGAAGGATGTCAATCCACTTTTAATAACAATCAAGTATGATGATAGAAAGAACTTACATGCAATGGTAAGAAAATAAATGTTTTCTAGAAATGAAATGATAGCTTGTTTATAAAAGAAAAATGATCAAATTTAATGCCAAGAAGGTTGAGGTCTGGTCCAAAAAATCCAAAAGGGTTATGTGATCCGAGGGAAACACATAAAATAGGGTTTAATTGGAGGCAGAAGGGTGAAATTACTTGCTAGAAAATTCTACCACAAGGAATTATCGACAGTTAGGGAAACCATTGGTAGTTAGGGTAAACCATCAAGGGTTAGGTAACCATCAATAGTTAAGGTAAACCATTAGTGGTTAGTGAAACCATCGATGGTTGCTTATGTAAAGTCTAGAAGTGAATAAAACAAAAAGTTTAGATTAGATTTTGGTCAAATAGAGGTTACCATTATTATGTCACCTATATAAGGGGAAAACTAATTCACATCAGGTTATCATACATATCACCCATTACGCTTCACACCACTTATAACCAATCTTCCCCTTAGACTATCTATAAATTAGGGGATTTAGAGCTTATTTGACACCTTGACAAAAAAACCTTTTTTTATCAACTCATGACCATTCATGTGCAATGTTTGAAGGGTTTATATTCATTAAGCCAATCCCACTTTGGGCTTGTTTTTAGTTTGTGTCAAAAATAAAGCATCATGCCCTATTCTTATATTAATGTACTTGGTTGATCTTTTCATCACAAATTTTACCATCCAGTGTTACAACAACAATAATCATTATTTTTAAATCAAGTAAGATTACAACAACCATAACCATACCAATAATAACCATAACATTCATAAATATACACACAACCTTAAGCATGATAATATTTGACCAGTGACATCCAACACATTTTGTACATGTTTACAATAAACTATGTAATATTTTATTTAGGGTGTGAAGAGTCACACAACACATACAAAGTTATCAAACTATCCACACTTCACCTAAGGCCCATATATACATTATTTTCTTACTTGAGCACTAGGTTGATTGTCTAGTGACTCTAGATTTGTGTTCAACCATCCTTTTACTTGATTTCTCCCTGAACTAAAATTTGTAACATTCCTTGTCTCAACAGTTGCTAAAGGGTGTACTCTATTCTCCTCTTCTTCATTCCTCCCCATAAGACAAGAATCATATTTTTCTCTAGGTATTTTACCTTGCTCACTTGATGTATCCATTTCATCCCTCTACTCTAGTTTTTTTGCTAGCATATGCACTGCCATTTGTTGCCTCAGTGCACATCCCCTTAGATAGTGAGGGTTCCCTACATAGATAGGTTAATGGTCATGTTATCCACCCCTGCATCTTATGTAGTGAAAATTTCAACTTATTCACTACTGTAGAGGTAAGAGCTCAAGCTCAACCTCAGGCCATGGGTACCTTTCCTCTTGTTTTTTTATCTAACATTACTTCTATTATCATCATTACATGTTTTAGTATTTTTTAGATCCGTACATTCACCATATTGATTATATTGGGTCATGTGGGTTATTGACCATTATTCCCATTATTCCCATTATTTTTCATATTCAACCTTGTGTAGTTCTCTTCACTCTCTATAACCTAAAAAACCAAATAACTCAATGATAGACATTTATCCTTATCATGATTCTTTAAATAGAATACCTAACCATTCTTCCTCATCAACATGATTCTCTATTCCACCATTGAAGAAGGTCATATTATGTCATTAATTCCCTTGAACAATCCTCCCACTTGAAATGGTCATGTCTACTTACTTTTTCATGTGGACACATTGCCCTCAACCTGATTGGTCATCTCAATAAAGCCATTATATACTGTCATGATATCTTTTTCTTTCCCTTATCATTCGATCTACATCTGATGTCTTTCCTTACTTTGTTATCTTGTGATCTTTGTGGGCCTAGTGGTCATTTACATCATTGTCACCTTTATCTTGGTTGATGTAAATTGTCTTCCAACCATGGGCCATTGTAATGATCACACCTTTAAAACTACCATTATTGGTGGTGGTGGTAACTCCCAAATGTTTGTCATTGTAGAAGCCCCTCCCATATGATCCAAATATATAACCAATATCTTAGACCATATAGCTCCCTACCACCAGGACCTCTTCTAAGTGGGACCCCAAGTCATTGGTTTCAAGGAATTGGGATAAAGGATGCAGACATGGCCACCTTTCATCTAGCCTACCCACGCAGCTCTTAGGTTAGGCATGATCTATCCTTTATCCCTCACCACATTGCCTACCTTGTAGAATATACTTAGCCATTAAATAAATTCTTTACAGGTAGTCACTTCACTACTGCCCTTAGAACTTGACTCATAGTGGTGATGAACCTTGGCCAAAGAGACTATGTAGATCCTAATAGAAGCCCATTTATTAAAACTTAGATCGTAGTGGTAGATGTTATCTCCAAGCTTCTACCCTTGCATAATTTTAGAAGGTACAACCTCATCATAAAGGCATCTCTTCTTTATATTAGATCTATTGAAGGTCATTTATGGTGCTTAGTATTGTGTTCCCTTCTTATTTATCCTACCTTACCCATTTATGTCTCTCATCCTACTAAATGTGGGATCATTATGGTAACTATTCACTAATCTATACCATGCACTTTCACTAACACCTTCACCAAAACCCAAAACTATTGTTTTACAAAACTTTCTCCATCAGCCCAAACCAACCCATGTGGTCCATCAAATTAGGGTAGCCAATTTGAACACCACTCACCCCACCCTTGTGAAAATACATTGGCCTAATGTCCATCGGCTATGTAGGTGTTACTTGACTTCTAAGGGTAGTTCAGCCACTAACAACTAATTACCCTCCCCTTTTCCTTCTCATTAACTTCCATTGCTAAAATGCCCTCTTGCCTAGGGCATACTATGTCAAGGAAGCTTTGGATTCTTCCCAGAATCCTTTTATTCTAACATCATCTAATAATTCATCTTCACTTTTTCCCGATTAATGGGAGAACTACATTGGCCCGAGGTCTTTTTGGACTATGTAGGCAATGCTCATTTATTGAGGTTAGTTCAGTCACATCCTTTACTTTATTTGCCCTTTTCACATAATATATTTTCCTCCACCCCTCTACCTATCTCCTCACCACCTCCCTCCCTTCAGCTTGTCAATCCCTTTTAACCACTTTTCCAACTCATCAATCTCTTTTAACATAAATATTGATAGCCTTCCTTATTTTCCCCTCTTATCTTCCATAAAGCCACCACCGACTCTATTTCATTGGCCTCCTTGTCACCTTTCCTTGCACATGTTTTGAAGCTTACTTCCCCACCCACATTTTGCATTTTTTGTCTCTCTTTCCCCTTATTACCAACTTTGCCTTTCACCCCCTTTCCCTTCTTTCTCCATCCTCATCATCTCCCCTCGCCCTTGATTATTTGTTGTACCCTCTTTATCACTCTCTTTTCCTCACCAATTCCAAATCATCATATTCCCTTTCACATCGAGGGGAAATTTTACCTCCTTCTCTTCTTTTATAACACCTTCTTACTTCTCTTCCACTAATTCTAAACCACCTTCATTCCAATTCTCAGTTCTTGTTTTCCTCTTTCCCATATTTTTAATCTAGCATGCTTTCTATTTATTCTAGCATCCTATTTTTTTCTTATGTGTGTCACCACTATCTATTGATTTGACACTCTTCCCACCTTTTCCATTTTTTCCTACACAACTAGTTTCGAACTGGGTCTTTATCCTTTGAGAAGCCTTTCATAATTTCCTTTTTTTTCTTATCTCTTCTTTCCTTTTGTAATTTGAATTCCCCTTTTCCTCTTTTCATCTTGTTACTCACTTATATTTTACATCTATGTGAGTGTTTGTGCTTTATATCCCTACTCCATTCTTCTTCTTATCATCCCTCATCTTCATCCCTTATTTTCATCTCATTCCCTTTCATTGTGTTCCCCTATTTCTTCACCATCTCATCGCCTCTTTATCTTGTCAATCTCTTATAATCACCCATTCAACTTATCAATCTCTTCTAACAAGCTGATTAACACCTACCTTATCTCTTCACTTTCTTGTTCACCCATACTTTACTTCCCATCATTGTTATTCACCCCTTTCCCATTTTTCATCCCATTCTCATATCCAAAACCACCATCTACTTTACTTCATTATACCTCTCCTTGCCTATCATAATCCATTCTTACTTGGTCAAGCTATCATCTACTTCTTCACTCTCCTGTCATCCTTTTTGTGTCCTCATTTCACTCATTTTTCCTCCTATTTCCTTTTCTTCCACTTATTGCCTTATTTTTCATTTTCATCACCAAACTATTTTCTCCTTGGTATTTTATTTTAGACTTGTTTTCAAACCTTTCATGGCCACCCATATTTATCATCCTCCCCTTACCCTTCATGATTATTAAACTTTTCTCCCCATCCTTTCAATTCTCCAATCTATCATTCTTTAGTGCATCCCTCACTCCCCCATCTTCTACCTTTTATTTTTCTTCTCTTTTCTTTATTTCATTTCATTTTTTTGTCTCCCTTGATGACATTCCTTGTTCTTCCTGACCTTCTTTTTTTTCCTCCTATATGTCCATGCCTGGATCCTTACATCCTTATCCACCTTCATCTTTATCTATGACCTCATTGTTTTTTCTACCTCTCTTCATCCATCCCCTAGTCCACCTTCACCTCATCCCTTGTTTGATCTCCCTTATTTTCTCCCATTCAACCTCTATCTCCTCAAAGTGCAGTCACCAGTTATACCACTTTTATTTACATCTCTTTGTCTACTTCCTGATGTCCTCCATGCTCTTGATTTAATGCATAAAATCTAGTTAGGTTCATTACTTTAGGTACATCCCTTTCTTCCTTTAATTCCTTTTAATGTTGAGCCTAGATCCTCTTTTTTATCCCTTTATAGCTCCTCCCTTCACCCTACCTACACCTTTTTCCATTTTAAACCCTCTACCCATTTTGCTCTTATATGATCACAATGTATAACATTGGATAGCCTTGATGGTCTTCCATTTGAATTTGGTTTACTATGAGATATATACTAATCCTATGGCTCTATAACATAATTGGCTAGGCCTGTAGGCCCATATGACCAACAAGAAAGCCTAAGCACTGCTAAGCCATCAGGATAAAGATTCCTTCCCCACCCCCTTTGGTCTTGCCTATTTCAAACCCCTTTTACTTTGAACTTCAGAGATGTTAGAATCAAAACTAAAACCACCTTCAACTAGAATATTTGGGGTACCCACATGTGGATGCTAGCTATACCCTCTTACATGACCTACCTTCCAACCAATAATTTCCCTTGATTCTCCCTACCTGGCTTACACCCTCCTATACACTATAATAACCTTACTCTTTAATCGCATTCCACCTATTAACCTATTATAGGAGTCCCCTCTTCCACCAAACTATTTCCCTTATTGGTCTCTTTTAGACCTATTTCTGCCACCTTCCTTTTCAACTCCCCAATTTGTCTATCTTTGTACATTCTTCTTTTATTTTCCTTCCTATTTCAATATGCTCCCTCATTTAATTAATATTATTATTATTCACCTCACTCTATATTACAAAACCCCTTATAGTGTTTCTATAAATTCTCTCAAAACTTAATGTTTACTTATTTTAGCACCCTACTGGTTCTAGGGTCAAGGGTTAGAATCTTTTCCACTTCTCATTTACACACTCTGCTACTTTACTTCCCCAAATCATTGAATCATACCCTTCCATATCCTATTAATGACATTGTTTTGGAGTGTGCATAATGTCAACCTATTTAGATGGTGATGAAAGAATACATCAAGTCACCATGGTAATTCAAGTAGTACCAGATTTTCTAAAGCTTGCTAAAGCATATTTCTCCCTTTTTTTAATAAATGGTGGTATAAATTTCACTCTTAAACCTGCTTACCCTTAGCTATAGATTCCTTTTATATATTTGAAGTAATCATCTAATTGCCTCCTAGGTAATACCATCCACCATTTCTACCAAACCAATCAATAAACTATTTGATAGCCATCTTTTCTACCCTTTAGAGATTCTCTTTCTCCAACATCCTTTAACTAGACCTAACTGCATGATACATCAAATTGGGGAAACCAAGTTAACCAACACCCCCCACCTTAGAAGAACTACATTAGGACTTGAGTTCATTTTTGACATTATGTCCATGGAACTATGTAGACATTATCCACTTTCCTAGTGTATATGGTGTCTGCTCGGCCACCCCATTCCAACCAACCAAACCACTTGCCCATGCCCACCTTGACATTAGCCAATTTTTGCTTGACCTTTTTACATGTTTTATGATGACCTTGTCTTGGTCCTTTTCATTGCACCAACTATGCCTACTATGTTATAATTTTTATGCCTCACATCATATGCAACTACACCATTTATGTTATTCTATGAGAGCACTTCCTACCCTGGATACCTATGAATAACACTAACCTTGTTTAGGCGACTTGATAAGTTTAATTTGATCAACTATGACTAACATTGTGGACTAGTTACCCTGTCGTATGTCTATCTATAACCTGACCTTCTTTTTTATCAACATTAGTAGCTTTAGTATTTGTGTAATATTGACTATAATGTTTATTTTAATTTTGTACACCCATCTACATTTCACATGCCCAACTACCTTGTGGTACCACTTAGTGCCTCCCCACTAATGGCTTATCAAACCTCTGCCTAATTTAGCCTTTCCTCATTGACTCTCAGTTTGAGGGGAAAAACCTCCTCCCATACTTGGGGCACCCTAAACTTTGACCAAGTGATTCATTTTTGTTTTGTATCTTGTTAATTCAAATTTGTATAACAAAAGGGGTAAAATTTAGACACTAAAAAACTACACACTTATAGTTTTTTATCACTAAATGCCTCAGGACCCCCTAAAGACCACCTAAACCTTATTAACCCTTAACCAACCCTCTTAAGCTAAAAAAATCATTATTTTAATATTCACATAATACTATTCAAAAATACTATTCACTATCATTATTCATTGTGAGACCCACTATCACTATCCATGATGACATGACAAGTAACATGGCTTGTGACATGGCAAGTGACATGGAATGTGACACGGAAAGTGACATGTAAGGTGATTTTTGAGGTTATATGGCAAGTGACATGGATTAAAAGTGAGGTGGCTTGATGTGGTACATCATACCCCACTTGGGACCCTTTCCCAAGGTGTTTAATGACCTTATTTAAGCATCATAAGGGTCCCCCCTTGAAATATGGTGAATTTACCCTTAATGGGACATAATTAAACATGTATTTTTCCTTCACACATGAAATTGGCCTTAAAAATGATATACCTACCTCTTTAATGATTTGGAAAAGACAAAACGCACCCATTTTTGACTTTTTAACCCAAAAGGTAGACCCATGATTAAGGTGGGAATCCCACCACCCTCATATTTTGACTCATTCATGCACCCACATGGAAAATGGTGCCACATTTTTTGTTCCATATCTTTAAGTTCTTAGATGAATACAAGAAAGGGTGGTGAAAAGCCTTTGGCCTCATTTAGAACCATGTGCATGATTCTCATTCAAAATTGGATTCATGTACAAGGTGGGAGACACACTAACCCAAATGGGAGACCCATAATCAAGGTAGGAATCCCACCAACCTCATATTTTTACTCATTCATGAACCACATGGAAAATGGTGCCATTTTTTTTGGGGCATCTCTATAAGTGCTTGGATGAAGACAACAAAGGGTGGTGAAAAGTCTTTGGCCTCATTTAGACCCATGTGCATGATTCCCATTCAAAATTGGATTCATGTGCAAGGTAAGAGACACACCAACCCAAATTAGAGACCCATGATCAAGGTGGTAATCCCACTAACGTCATATTTTTACTCATTCATGCACCACATGGAAAATGGTACCATACTTCTACTATTCTCTTTTTTGGCATGATTCTTCACAATAAATGCTATAAATACCCCTCTTTCCTTCACCCAAGGTTAAGTTGGAAGTTAGTATTTGGTTATTAACATCCTATTGTATATATTTTAATTAGGTCATCATTTTTAAGATCATCCACATCTTAGAGGAAAATAATTCAAAGAAATGAAGCTATGTCAAAATTACCTCAAGATATCATCAACAACAAAAACATTCTTCTTCAAGCTTGGAAGGTAACATTTGATTTTGTTTCTTCAATTTAATTTTATCATCTCCTTATATTTTTAATCTCTTCATCCCCACTTATCCATTTTATCCCTATATCATTTCATTATCTCAATCCATTTACTCCCTTGCCATCTTTTATCCATTCACACCTTTGCCACTTTTACCCTCCTTATCCTTTTCCCCTTTTTCCATCTTAACTACTTACCTTATTAACTCATCAACCATTCACCCATTTATCCCATTTTAACCTTTACCTTTTTATTACCTTAAATATTTATCAACCAACCAAACCACCTTTATTTAATCCCTTGTTAAATTTCAAAACCATAACCATAACCTTGTCTTTACTAATTCTCAGCATTAGTTACTCTATTTAGTCATTATTTTAAAAGCACTTAACGTTATTATCTTAATTTAGTTATTTGGTTATATTTAATTATATTTAATTTTAGTTATTTTTTGTTTTAAATTTAATTATATTTCCTTTTTATTCACAAACTTAAGTGTTAAACGTAGGTGGATTGACAGCCTCCTAGAAAGCTTTCACTTTTAAGATCTAGCTCATGCTAGGAAATCCACCCAATTACTTGTCTAAACATAAAGTTTTATGGTAATTATTTATTATTTTATGTCATTATTCCCTAGTCAAAAATTATTTATCACAAAGTCTAGATTCAACATGCATGCATTCAATATGTATTCTTCTACACACCCTTCTCAACTAGTTTCTTCTTTTCACACAGGAAAAAGCAAAAATTAGATAAAAAACTAATAATTTTGTGAAGAACATTCCTAAGATCATCAAAACTAAAAAAATATATTGTAATGCATGTCAACATGGTAATCATACTAGAATAAGGTTCAAATCTAAGGAGTAATCTACTATAAGACCCTTGAAGATAATCCACACTGATCTCTGTGGGCCTACAATAATTCAAAGCATTCAAGGAGATAGATACTTTATGTTACTTATTAATGATTAAAAAATAATGACTTGGGTTGAATTTTTGAAAGAGAAATTAAAATCTCTTGACAATTTCAATGCATTCAAGGCTCTTTTTTAGAATGAGAAGAATGGGAAGATCAAGTGCCTAAAGTTTGATAGAGGAGGAGAGTTTTGGTCCAATGTGTTTGATGAATTTTGTGAGGTTAGTGGAACAAGGATATAATTATTAGAAGTAAGGACACCTCAAAAAAATGGGGTAATGGAAAAGAAGAATAAGAAAATTCAAGATATGGCTAAAACCATATTGAATGAGTCTATACTAACTAATGGATATTGAAGAGAGGTAGTAAGCAATGTTGTCTAAATTTTAAATAGGGGGAAGATAAGGATAAGACTCTTTATGATCTATGTAAGGGTAGACCTACAAATTTAGAATAGTTGAAAGTGTTTGGGAATAAATGTTTCATCATTGAGATTAGCTTATAGATGATGAAGACTTGGGTGAATTTCATTCTAGATCTGATGAAGGCATATTATTAGGATAGTCATCAATGATCTCAACCTATAGATGTTACAATAAGAGATTTTAAAATATAATGGAAAGCACCAATGTCAGAATTGATGAGACAAGGAAATCTCACTCACAGTCAAAGAACACTTTAGATAATGTGGACTTCAATAATGAAGAGGAAACTATAGAGGTTTATGATGAAGAAGAATAAGTTGAAGAGACAAGAATCAAAAGGACCCTCAAGGTAGATTCAAAGAGACCACCTTGAATCTCAAATCATTGGCAACGAGAATGAGGGTATGAAAATTAGGAGAAGACTGGTAAGTAATATAAATGAAGATAATGCTTTATTATCCAAGATTGAACATATAATTCTTATAAAACCAATAAAAGAAATTTTTTGGATAGGTCCTATGAATGAGGAGCAAGACCAAATAGAGAATAATGAGACCTGACAATTAGTTCCTAGGCCTAAAGATAAGAATGTCATTGGTACAAAGTGGGTGCTTAGAAATAAGTTGACTGAAGATGGAGAAGTCACTAGGAAAAAGGATATATTGGTATGAAAGGGATATGCATAAGCTTAAGGGGTAAATTTTGAGGAAATTTTTTTAGCAGTAGAAATATTGGAGGCCATCAGGGTATCTCTAACCTATGTAGTATTTAAAGTATTCAAGGTAAACTAGATGGCTATCAAATCTACATTCTTGAATGAGAATTTAGAAGAAGTGTACATTGAGCAACCTAAAGGTTTCTCATAATCATATGACAAATACTATGTTTTAATTTTGAAGAAATCTCTATATGTTTTAAAGTATGATCTTAGGGTTTGGTATGTTATGTTGGACAAGTATTTGTTAGATCAAGGATTCTAAAGAGGAGTTGTAGACAATAATCTATACATAAAGATAGAAGACTGCCATCAACTAATTGTAGTTGTCTATATGGATGATATCATATTTGGTGGAAATAATGAGAACATGATAAAGGCCTTTGTAGAGGTGATGAGGAAAGAATTTGATATGTCCATGCTAAGAGAACTATCATTCTTTCTTAGGTTACAAGTCACTCAATCTCAAAAAGGTATATTCATCACACAATCCAAGTACATAATAGAGATGTTGAAGAAGTTTGAGATGGAGGACTATAGGGTAGTTATTATACACATGATCACAAGATGTAAGTTGAGAAAGGAAGATGAGTCTTCAAAGGTCAATCAGGCATCATATAGGTCATGATTGGATGCTTTTTGTATACCACTACCTCTAGAACTAACATCATGCAAGTAGTAGGTCTTGTGGAAAGGTTTTAAGTAGATCCAAAGGAGAATGATCTACAAGCAATCAAAAGGATACTCAGGTATCTCAAGGGGACTATGGAGTATGGATTATGGTATCTAAGAAGAAAGGAGTTCAATTTGATAGCCTACATAGATGTAGATTGGGTAGGAAGTATAGATGATAGGAAAATTACTAGTGAAGGAGCCTTCTTCCTAGGTGGGTGACTAGTGTCATGGATAAGCAAAAATAAAACATCAGTAGCTTCATCCACATGTGAGGTTGAGTACATTATATTATTTTCATGTTACATTTGGGTTCTATGGATGAGATAGTCTCTAAAATACTACAATATGGAGTATGATGGTCTTAGCCCTATCTATTGTGACAATACAAGTACTATAAGCATCTCAAATAACCAAACACATTCCCATCAAGTATAGTTTTATAAGAGAGAAGGTAAGTGATAAAAGTATAAAACTTAAATATGTGTCTACATAGGATCAGATTGTATACATATTGACCAAACCAATTCCAAAGGTAACTTTTGAACACCTAAGATGGGAATTGGGTGTAATTCCTACCCCTGTAAATCATTAAAAAGGTTAAGTACTTATGGGGAGATAATCATGCTCATTAGCTCCAATAATATGTGAATTTTTCTAAGAAGGTATGCATGGAAATAAGGTGAGAATGTTTTTTTATGTCTCATAAATTTATAGTGTTGTGTGTTGAGTATCTTGATTGCAAAGAGTGTGATTCATGGAATTGAGTACATCACTTTGTCATTTATGTCAAAGGGGGAGAAAGACCAAAATGGGGAGATAAGATGATTTTTGTTTAGTATGGTTTTAAATTATTAAAAAAGGTGGATATTTATGAGAATTTATTCTATTATTGATACTTGTCATTGATGTTGTCATTGATGTCAAAGGTTGCTCATGAGGAGACTTGAGAAGGTTTATGTAAATGATGCCTAGTCTTGCGCATGAAAGATCATGGTGTAATATTAATATGAATTAAAATATTGTTAATATGATTTTTTAGGACATGTAATAATGTTTATGAATAATTTGATCTCTCAAGATAGCTTTAAGTTTAGACTACAGGGGTAGACCCTATGGGACTAGTATGCAAAAAGACTGTTCTAGACTCTACTTGACCTAATAAGGGGTCATGAGGTGTTGTCAAGACATATGAAGGATGAAAATTAGTGTTATATCATGTGGGAGGTTTTTTGAGCATGTAAATGAGGTGGAGAGTGCTTGGAAAATATCTATAAGGTCAACTTTAAGGCATAATGTGATCTACAAATCTAAAGCTTAAAGAGCAAAGAGAAAGATGATGGCCTAATGGGGTATCAAAATTATTATCAAAGGTAATAATGTATATATGAGAATTTATATATGTATTTAATGTTTTTTATGAATTTTTACCAATTCTAAGACCAAAATATGCAATAAAATGCATGGAATGAGGTTTTAAGGTTTCCTATGTGCATAGATTAAAGGATTCACAACCTGAGAAGAATTTTCATGTACTAATTATCCTATGTAACCCATTAATGGTAAATTTTTTAATTAATGGTATATGTGGAAGAATAATATCTCAATTTTCCAATTATTTTTTTATATAATAAGGGCCTAAGCATTATGAATGATCGTTAAGACTGCAATGTGGTTTAAACCTCTCCAAAACACTAACTATGACCTAATATGGAAGATATTGATAGAAATGGATTATAATGGATTGGATGACCTAGTTTTTAATTTTAAAATGTATAATAATATCATAGGTATATTTATATGGCATTGGTTTATCAGGTGAGTGAGTGGATCCTACAAAAAAATCCATGTTTCTCAAAAAAATTCTATAGCAGGTAGGGTTGACTGAGTCAAATTCGATAAATGGATGGATATTGAATATTTATACTTATATATTATTAAAATTTTTGTTATTTATTACTTTATATACCTAAAATTTTCTAAACTAGTCATGGAATTTGACCTATCATTGAAAAAGCCTAGCTAGGTAGACAATGAGAAAAATCAGGCAGAAGTGGGAATGAGATTAGGGATGTGTTGTCATGGATTAGGGATGGATAAAAATTCATGGGGTTACTATTAAATAATTTTAACACATATACATATTGGATATAATATTTTGAGATGATTGTATATAGCATAAAGTTGCTCTCAAATTGACTTATCTAACTCAATGAGGTCTGTGTACAGTGAAGCCATGAGATTGGTATGTAAGACCAATATTTATATTTAATATTATAATATATTTTTTTAAATTTAATATTAGGATGTTTTATTATTATATAAATACATTTTAAGTTCATTAAAGTGATTCTATATGTGTTTTAAGTCATTATTTCCATGACTATATTTTGATGCTTATTGGCAGTTATGAGTGGACTACTTATAGAGAAGGGTTTGAGTACTATCTATTTGAGTGATGAGGTATAATTAACATGGTGATGAATATAATTTCATGATTATTATTTTTTACCATGATTTTTTACAATATTTTGTTTTTGGTTTAGTTGTTCAAGATAGACTTTCTTGGTATACATAGGCTTAATCATGATTAGTGCTAATGGCATGGTTCAAGTGGTGGTTGGAGCTAAAAGGTGTCATGGACATAGGATTATCATGGTATGGGTATATTAAATTTAAATATTATTTTTTCATTCCATATGATAATTCTAAGAGTGTTCCAAGGTGTTCAAAGAGTAACATGTTCTAATGAAGGCCTAATTGCATTAGTTCTCTTTAAGGCCTAAAAAGGGTTTTGGTACTATATGCTATTACCAACATATTATAATACTTTATTAATGTTTAATACATGTAATAATACAAATTTTATTTTAAAAATATGTGGTAAAGTATGTATGGATGAACAATAGGTATATGAGCAAGAGCCTAGTATAAGAACAAGGGCTAATAGTCCTAATTATCTAGGTTGAGTAAGAAAGTGTTGAAGCGAATGAGATAGACCTTTGAGAAGTTGAATGGGGTATTTTATAAAATAATAAGGGTACATAGAAACCATAATGAATATTTAAAATGGTTATCAAATATTATTATGAATTTCATATGACTTATCCTAGTCAAGAAGAGGGTTGATTAAACGAAGAAGGTTAGAGACTAGTTTGAGAAGGATAGGTGTGTGTGAGGAGATGAATATAGAGATAATGATATATTGTATAAGAAATAATTTTTTTATAAATTTTATAAAATGTGTGAGGTGTCTGAGTTGATGTTTATTCATCTATGGGGTTGGTGCCTCCTTGCAAGTGGGTGTTTGTTAAAGCCTAGTCAAGTTAGTATCTGGCTAGTTGGGGTTGGTGCTCAAAGTGAAGTTGGTGATTCACTAAATATTGATGTTTGAATTATAATAAAATATTAAATTTACATCATCAATGTGTTTTCTTCCCTTTCAAGGTTTCCAACTTAAATAAGTCTTCTATTTTATATTCTTCTCTCATGCTCATGGTTCTTACTATGTTGCTAAGTTTATTATCCTATTTTGATAGTTCATGAATGACAAGGCAAAGAGTGTAAATATTTTAAATAATAATTCATCCCCCTCCCAATATTAGTAATTTTTATTCCAACAACATATTTCACACATTTAATTTGAGCACATACCTAGGGCCAATAATAAGACAATAGATTCCATGGCTCCCATTAGTTCTTTGTTCTGTAACATAGACAAGGTAAAAGACTATCAGTTCCTCATTAAAAATCTTATATTTCCTTATCATGAACCTTATATCATTTCAATTATCTATGATATTATTGTTCCCAATTCTTTTTGGTATTCATACCTATATAACTACCTTCATGACCAAATACTTCCACCAGGCCTTTCACTAAAAAATAAAAAACCTTCACACACCAAGCCTCATGATATACCTTACTTATCCTAACCATTTATCTAATAAGATTTAATATAAATTTGATTTATTATTTTAATTTAATATAATCCACATTAATGTTGTGGTAAGTCCATGAAGGAGTATTTGGATCCCACACTAGCAGGCCCATCCTTGCCAAAAAGCTGCTACATACTGGTTACTATTGGCCAACCATGGAAGTAGATGTAATTACTTATGTGAAAAAATGTAACAATGTTAGAGGCATTCTAATTTGATTCTTTATTTATATATAAAATAAAAACCAATGATTAAACCATGTCCATTTTTATTGTGGGGACTCAACCTCATCAGGAAGATTAACCATACCTCTTTAGATGGGCATCCACTAAGTATTTCACTAAGTGGGTTATGTATACGTAATAGTTATAAACTTGATCAATTAATGATGAATTCTATCTTGAAGGATTTAATTGAGTCTCAATATCTCTAAGTACACACCCTAATGGGTGCATCAGGAAAGGGGTGGGTAGATCATTGGTGCTTCATAATATTGTTGTGTCTTTTGTCACTTGATATCTACACACTTGTGTCCTAAAAACCATTCCCCTAAGCTTTTCTCCTATTTTTAACCCCCCTCTATTCATTCACCATATTCATTAGTCCTTTCCTTAAATTAAACCCCTTTTTGGTAGTTTACATGATTATGTCAACCACATTGACCCTATATTGTTATTGAAAAATCTTACTAAAAACTAAGTCGACCATGGCTGACATAGTTCATTACCTCGTAAGTTTTTTGTCAACTATAATACTAGGTCGACCTTGTCAACCAAAACTTTCATACAGGTTTAAGGTTATATCTACCTATATAAACACATCCATTTCACCATTCTTAGATGGACAACAAGAGTTATTATTCATTTGCACTTCTTTATAATATTCTCTTCCACCATTTTACTTGAGTAATCTTAGCTTAGGGTTTCTACTTGGAGAAAAATATAGTCATGCGGAGAAGTCTTGGACACTTTGGAATTTCTTAGTGATCCTTACAAACCACAACAACCTCTGGTGAATCAACTTTGGAAAAGGGAGATATTTAGTCTCAACTATTTCATCTTCTAGGTAAGTATCTCTAATTTTTCTCCTCTCTTTAGTAGATGTAAGTAGCATAAATAGTGGCTTTTGAATAATATTGGTATCTCCATGAATTAAGGTTTTACGTATACATAGCTTAATTAGGATTCTCTTATGCATGTTCACTTTCATTTTTATTACCCATCATATTATTCCACAAGCTTTGGTGATCGTTAGATTAGATTTTGCTTTGCTTGTTATTTAGTCTAGTGAATATGAAAACATAGGACTTAGGGTTATTATGTAGTTTTTCTTGAATAGAGGCTTTGGAACACTCCCTAGTGATATTATTATGGTAAAATATCCCTTGAGTATGTATAGTGGATCCATATTTTTCATAACCCTAATTATGTAATGTATCCCTAATCGAAAGTGTAAGTAAGATCTATCTTCTTTGTGATAGGATTGATTTCTAGATCTACTACATTTCCCATTGTATACATTCTAGTGAACATGATGTGAATCTAACTCTTACAGGTTTTTCTTTCACACTTTTATTTCTATTATTCTATTATTTTTATATAATTATGACACTAAATTGATCAAGATGGTATAGTTATAACTTCTATGTGTAGGTTTAACCCATAGTCATATTACAATGACTCTATTCTTTTTGTACAGGTCTTCATCATATACAAGTTACTAGATCAAATAGGTTGGCATAATACTATTCTTTAGTTACATATAACAAACTAAGTTAATCAGGTTGACTTCATCTTCTAATTAGCATCTAAAATAACAAACTAAGTCATGTAGGTCAACTTAGTCTTCCATTCAACATCTAGAACAAAAAACTAAGTCATGTAGGTAGACTTAGTCATCTTATCAGGCTTCAGCAAATAGGGTTTTATAGAACTACGTCAACCCAATCTAATTAGTTTTCATAACTTACAAAAAACATTCAATGCATTATAACATAAATTTTACAATCTTAATTATCTTAAAACCCACCAAGGTTCCTCTGTGTCTCTCTCTTTCAATTAATTACTTCATTACACATCTATTTTGTGAGAGTTTGTAGCCTTCAAAACTATAATCATATAACAAACTAAGTCAACCTAGTTGACTTAGTTATGTATCTTGTCTTCTATCTAAAAGACTAATTCGACCTAGTCAACTTAGTTCTTAAATAATCTTACTTATACATAATAGTAGTGACCTATTTCAATTTGTTTTATATTATATGCATACAATTTCATCTAAATTGACTCTATGCCATTCTTAATTTAGGAATTAACAACTATATGTTAATAATTAATTCACACTTTCATTTTTAGTTTTTTGCATGCTTAGAGTAGCTCACATAGTCTAATTAGGTGGTTTTTCAAATTTATATTTAGTTGCATTATTTTTATCTTTTTTCACACACTATCAAATCACACAATACTCAAAATGCATTTAACATTTATCTTCCTAAGGCCTACCTACTTGTATTTCATCACCAAGGAGGAAGTTAACTTGGTTTTCTGGCTAAGTATAAACATGTGGCTAATGGTATATATTGGAAAAACACCTGACACCCTTATCACTATAGGATTATGGAGTGAGGGGGTAGGCCCCAATACCAAGCTAGTATTATTGCCAATATAGATCCCTTTCAACCTAAATGTCTTGAAACCATCCATAGATTATTTTCTAGTTCCCTAATTTCAACCAACTTCCTTATCACACTTACAATAACACTTTTTAATAACCTAAAAACACTTATGATGACCACTTAGTTATAATTTAATTTTTAGTTGACTTCTTTCTCTTTGATCATTATATGTTGTATTGTAGAAACTTGTATTGGCCAATGCTAGTGCAAGGTTTTATTTTGTGTGACCCAATTGGATCATTTTATTGATCTAATTGTTTGTGTATTTACTTCCATTTATTACTTCAATTATATTGCAAAAACTTTCCTTATTTTTAGTACACTATCATTCTATTTGACATAGTCTCTTACAGACTATCTTTTTCACTACCTGTAGTACTAAGTCAACCTGGTTGACCCTATACTCTCTTTTATCAATCAAGTTATAGTACTCAGTCAACTCAGTTGACTTTATATCCTTATTAGACTATGTTTTCCTCTGATTGTAGTACTAAGTTGACCTAGTTGTCCTTTTACTCTCTTTTTTAGTTTCATTATAGTACTAAGTCAACTTGGTTGACTTTGTATCCTTATTAGACTATGTTTATCCTTGTTTATAATACTAAGTTGACTTGGTTGGTTCTGTAATCTTTTACCTTCTATCTAAAAGTACTAAGTTGACCTAGTTAACTCTATACTCTTCTACCTTCTATCTAGAAGTACTAAAGTTGACCTAGTCAACTAAGTATTCTTCTACCTTTTTTCTAGCAGTACTAAGTCAACCTAGTTGACTCTACACTCTTATTGTTGCCTTTGCTCTTATGTCTAGTTTACTTAGTTATATATCTATCCAAATTGGTTCTTTATCTCTAATTCTTCTTGCTTAGCATTCTCTTTCTTTCCTCAAGTATCATATCCCCTATTAGAATCTTCTTGGATAAATTGAATCCATTTAGACACTATATGGGGTGTTTTTATTTATTTTTATCTTTTATTACTCTTTTCAACTTATGGTGCACCTTGTGATGCCCATACACACATTACTCTAGAGCCTTTGGGGCATCTAAAAATGCCCACCCACATATCATTTCAGACTCTAGGGCATCTTGTGATGCCCATCCCTACATCTAATTACCCTTTAGGGCATCTTGTGATGCCCACTCTTATTCTACCTAGCATGCTACCAAACTAATTCAATTTCAATAAACCTTCTGAAACACAAGCTTGTCTCTCGAATTCTCATCCTTGATATAGATGTTAGTGTAGGATCCTTCCCTTATTTTCATTCTTTCTATATGTCATCTATCTAAGACTTTTTTGTAGGATACTTACACATGTCTCATCCTCTACATTAGTTCTCTCCTTTCACAAACCTTACTCCTTCCTTTTTGGTCTTTTGGCTTCCCTATTTCTCATGAGTTTCATTATAAAACTATAGATAAGACCTAGTCTTCCTCATGATATACTTATCTTTGTTCTCTTACTTTATACACACTTTTTGGCACCCCTTCGGTTTCTCTTTGTGAGTTATAATGTAATACAATGGATAAGACCTGGACTTCCTCACAAATACCATCTTTTTTTCTTATCTCATTTATTTTTCACATTATTTGTATACCCCCTTGGATTTTTCTTTTATGATTTGAAGTTTAAGACCATGGATAGGACCTGACCTTCCTCATAATATCACTATCTTTTCATTCCTTGCCTAGAATGTGTTTTGGAATGGTTATGAGTTTTATCCTTGTTCTTAGCTTTAGATTTTTCTTATTTTGATAGATGAAATTTGCATAACAAACTATGTTAGCATGTTTCCTTACATTTACCTCATTTTTATGATAAGGAATAACACTTTATTATCATCGTATCTCTTTTTGGCCCTTTATCACTTTTTTTGTAATTTGAAGTAATTCAATTATTTCATGTTTTATTCCTCTTTATTTACTTTGATTTCACTCCACATAAGATAAAATAAGGTTGAAGTCAAGTTAAATTTATTATTTCACCTTAATTTACAAGACTCTTAGACACCATGCTCTCTAAGTTCTCTTTTTTAGCAACCAAGTCTCAAGTATTCAAATGAAAGTCACCTTTAGCACCCATGTTTATTTTTCCAAATCTATATAGAGGAGGAATAGAAAAAGCAATAAATAAAGTTAAAATCCAAATAATTTGAAATAAAAGGCAATGATATACAAAAGGTAACATACAAATCTCAAAATTTAAAAAAACTCCATAGTTGGCCTCATAATAGAGTCAAGATCCACTGGGGTATGGTAGGCCAGTAGATTAGAATAGGAGAATTAAATAAACTTTGTGGTGGTACTTACTTTCTCATGAAAGTACCCAATCTTCAAAGTATATTGATGGCTCTGTAAGGGGTCTTGAGGATGGGGAACACATTTTTGGAATGTAGGTCCATTTAATTTTCATGTATATAGAATTCATGGGATGTTATACATACTTCATTTGCTAACCTAATACTTATGTGTCTAGGAGAAGTTATTTAGATTCCTTAAGGTTAAAAGTCCTCTTGTTTTGACGAACCTAATTTGAGTGTCTTGAATTTTATAAAGAGTTACTCTACCTTGTTTTTTGTCTTCATTCTCCCCTCCACCCATTTCATTCCCCCCTTGATAGGCAAATTGTAATGCTAAATCTATTTTCCCATTTTCTATACTTCCCTCTTCTTCACATCTTAAAAAACATGCTAGCACTACTTGGTTTTAGTTTTATCTATATTTATAAAAAACAATATGCTTGAGTAACTATGGATTACTTTCTTTACACTATAGCTCTACATTTATAGACGTACATTTCTTTCTTTTACCATTTATCATTGTTGTACTACCCTTTTTGTAGATACCTAAGTTTGTTTCTATTTTCATGTACTTTTTCCATTGTTGAGTGAGGTTGGATTGTTACTTATCACTCATCAATGTTTTTTCCCCTTTTATGCACCTTTTTCCATTGATGATTGAGTAAGGATTGTTACTGATCACTCATCAACATTATTTTACCATTTTTTTGCTTGCCTATCTTTGTTTAAGTAAAGATTTTTACTAATTCCACATTGATGTTTGATTACCATATTTTTGACATGTATCCTTGGTTTGACTTGGTTAATTTTCCTTTCTTACTTAAGGTTTACTTGTTTGAGTTTTTTAGTCTTTAGTCACATTGGCTTTTTGGTTACCTGATTTACTCTAAAATTTGACTTGGTCATTTGGTATAACATAACACTTGTCACCCTAGCTACCAAATTTCCAAATACATACCATCCACATAACACTAGTTATCTTGTATTTCCTACATTTGTTTGTTTTTTCTCTTTAATTTTGTATCCATGGGTTTTTTGAAAGTAGTCTCTATGCCCTCCATAATCAAAACTACAAACACAATAGACAACCATCTAACAATAAAGGTAAGTCAAGGTACACATACATTTAATTTTTAATTTATTTCTATTTTATTCATTTAATTTGAATTATTTTATGCTTTAAAATACTACAACATTTGTTAGCCTCAACATTGTGTATTATTATGTTCTTTTCTCAAACCACCATCCCCTATTTCACATGAGTGACACATGATGAGATTCGAGTGGGGCATATGTATACACATAATATTTTCAAATTTTATTAATTATTGATTCTTTTTATCTTGAAATAACCCATTGAGTCTAAATCTCTCTAATTTCATGCCCTAAGGGGTGAATCGAGAAAGGGGTGGGTAGACCATTGGTGCTTTGTAGGATTGTTGTCTTTTTTTTATTTATTAATATATATATACTTGTCTCCTAAATACTATTCCCCTAAGATTTACCTCTTATTTTTCACCCTCATCTAGTCATTCACCATCTTATTTATCCCTTTGCCTAACCTAAACCCATTTTTTGTACTTTACATGATTATATCAACCATATTGACCCTGTATTGCTATTTATAAAGCTTACTAAGAACTAAGTCAACTATGGTTGACATAGTTCATTACTTAGTTTTTTACCAATTACAATACTAGGTCAACTAGGTCAACCTTATTGACTAAAATATTTAGAAGGTTTTAAGGTTAGATATGCCTATATAAACACATCCATTTTTCCATTCTTTGAGAGAACAATATTTATTATTCATTTGCACTTCTTTACAATCTGCTCTTCCACCATTCTACTTGAGGAATCTTAGCTTAGGGTTTTTACTTGGAGAAGAATATAGTCTTATGGAGAAGTCTTGGATGTTTTGTCCTTTCTTATTGATCCTAATAAACCATAAAAGCCTCTTACAAAGCACCATTGGCCAAAGGAGAGATTGAGTCTTGATGGGCTCATCTTTTAGGTAAGAATCTATAACTTTGCTACTCTCTTTAGTAGATAGAAGTATCATAAGTAATGGATTTTGAATAATATTTCTCTTTCCATACAGTAGGGTTTTACTTATACATAGCTTAGTTAGGATTATCTTATGCATATCTACTTTTATGTTTATTAACCCCCATGTTGTGCCACAAGCTTTGGTGAGCACTAGATTAGATTTTGCTTTGCTTGTTATTAATTTAATAAATATGAAAACATAAGACCTAGTTAGGGTTATTGCATAGTTTTGATTGAATTAAGGATTTTAAACCCTACCTATGATGTTATTATGGTAAGATTTCCATTGATTAGTTCTAGTGGATCCATATTGGTCATGGCTCTGATTATCTAATGTATCCCCAATCAAAAGTGTAAGTAGGATCTATCTTCTCTGAGCTAGGATTGATTTGTATATCTACTGCATTTTACATTACATATAGGTTAAATTTATACCCTTAATTATGTGATTGGAAAACAAATATCCAAATTCATCTTCAATCATCTCATTTGTTTCTATGGTATCCCATATGAAATTATATCTAATAATACCACATCATTTAATAACAAAGATGTCAAATCACTGTGTCGAGTTTAACATCACCCAACATGTTTACACTATAAATTAAACATAAGGTAATGGCTAATAAGAGGCATATAATAAGACCATTATCAATATTCTTAAGAATATTTTCAAGGATGTTGGTCGTGCTTGGTACTTATAGATATTATGTTCCCTTTGGGCTTACTACACTAATTACTATACTCCAAAAGGAGCCACACTATATTCCCATGTTTATGGAAATAATTACATTATTCCATCAAATTAAATTTACCTTTTCTATTTATCTCATTAAACACATCCTAGATGATGAGGATTATAGAATAGTTTTCCTACAAGAGCTAGAGTTACTAGATGAAAAATTCATAGCTGATGTAAACATCCTTTAAGCATATCAAAATTAGTTATGTGGTCACTATAACAGACATGTTAAGCATACATATTTTAATATTAATGATCTTGTCCTTAAATAAAACTATAAGAACACCATGACTAAGAAAAATAAAAAAGACAAGTTCAAGCTTAATTAGATATGCCCTTATGTCATTATCACTAATTATGGCTCTATAGCTTATAGGTTAGCTACACCAGACAAAGATGAACTTGATGAGCCATGAACATAATACATCTCAAGCATTATTTTGCTTGAGAGACCCAAGGTATTGTCTATTAGGATTGTTTACATCATATTATATTATCACCTTCCTTGTACCATACTGTATATCATTCCTTCATACCTTCCCTATTGACCAAATTTGTTTTACTCTCCCATGCCCACCATTTTTGACCTTGGTTATGATCCATTATTTATTTTACCACCTTTAAAAAATGGATTTAGATGAAGTTTCAATAGTTGATTTAGTATTTTATAAAGAGGCAATATCTTGGGGAAATATGATAGCGGTTTTGAAATTACACTCTTCATTATTGTCATGTTATATCTCATTATTAGTGTTACTAATTATAAGTGCCTTTGGAAAAAATATTATCATCAACCCATGTTATTGTTTCTTTACAAAAACTGCTTGTGGGAAAATTAGGAGAAACACTATCACCATGCATTGCCACATCACCTTGCCATAACTATTACTATACTGTGCCATTTGCCTCATTAATGAAATTGATACTACATATCATATTCCTCCATTATAAGGTGGAACTATAGGAACTTGAGGTCTTATTCAAGACTATGTAGGTAGCCTTGATTCATATTGGGCTTAGCTCAACCACCCCTTTACCATGCTCTCACCATTTTGAGAGAAATTTAAGTTTAAACATTCTCATCATTTTATGAGCACCCTAAGACACACTCTTGGCATTTTATGAGTTGAACCATTTGGTATCTCATAATTATCAGTTGAGTTGAGATGCTTAGAAATTTCTAAAAACATTAGAAAATTTTTTAAAAAACTAAAAATAAAAAAAATCATGAAAATTGGCTTAGAATTTACATGCAAGATATAAAGTCATCAAATTTTTTTGGGATGGGCCTTTATGTTTGTTCAATTTATTTCTATACCACCTTGGTGTTATCCTTCCCATTTTTGGGATAAATACATTAGCTTGAAGTCTGCATGGACTATGTAGGTGGTACTTGGATACATGGTGTATCTTGAGTTAGCTTGGCCGTAACTTCCTTTATTTTTTTACCACTTCATTGCCTTAAGGATTTTGGGACTCCTAGCTATTTCACAATAAACCACTTCTCACTTAGTTTCCCCATCCTTATTGGCCTTAGACATACACTCTCACCATTTTATGAGAAACTATTTTTTATACTCTCACCATTTTGTGAGCTATTTAGGATCTCATTGTTTTGCTCATTTATTCTCATTCTCTACCTTAGACGTAGTCAACATTGTGAGCCTAGTTCATGTGTGAGTGACTATCTATTACCTTTTAGTGTGGTTTTAGCCTAAAACATACTCACACTCACATGATTTGTTTGTATTGATACTTTCATGATTATGGGAATCATGCCTCTCTTTTTATACTCACTCACCATTTCATAATAACATTCCCATTTTCCTCTCCATGTTAATCATGTTTTCTAAATCATCATTTTATTATATCCTATATCCTGGGAGAATTACATTTGTCCTAAATTTCACATTGGATTTTGTGTCTATGGAACTATGTAGGCAATGTCCACATGCCTAGTACATCACATGCCTAGTGCATCTAGAGTTTTCTCAACTACCCCTTCCATTTCTTATATTCTACCCTATTTTGTTTATTTATTTTTATTGTCTCCTATAACCTAGGGGAAATGTTTGTCATCTTGTTTATGTCTCATTATTCCCTATAGCCTAGGGGAAACATTATTTGTCTTTTGTTCTTACATTGTTATACCTGCATCATTACTATCTATCTTAGGGGTCACCTTGTCACTAAGAGTAAAACATCTATTACAGATGCATAAACAATTTATTTTATGTTTGCACTAACATTGTAATTAACCGTTGTTTGTATTTTGTCTTTGTCTATTTAGCATAGTTTGTTTATTACAATTTTATTTACTTTACATTGTTTATTTCTTTTGTTATTATTATTTTATTTATTTGTGGTCATGTTTGTTTATTAGTGTTTTATTGTGTGTTTATTTTTTATTGGTGTTTTGTTGTTTGTTTGTTTATTTTTATTGGTGTTTTGTTATTTGTTTTCTTATTTTTATTGGTGTTTTATTTTGTTTTATTTTGTTTATTTTCCTTTTTGCCTTCTTCTTTCTTAGTTTTTATAGAATTATTACACTTTATTTATACTTAAGTCTTCATTAACCATATCTTGTACTTGAGTTATGAATTAATATACATTCCTAAATTTAATTTCTTGAATTATAGTCACTTGAGATTTAATTTTTCATATCTTACACATAAGTGATTTTTACTTGCATTTAAACTAAGTTTTTCATGCTTTGGATACAAATTATTATTATAGTTTTCTATAACTATGATATATAATCTCCCAAGCTACAAAAAAAATTAGTTTGGTGGAACTTACAAGTAATGGTGTTTGAAGTGCTTCTCCTTGTTCACACCTAGAAAATTCCCAATCTACCCAAATGTAGAGTAATTAAATCATCATTGAATTTTAATCCTTTCTAGTTAGGACATGCATGTCCATTCTAATAGGTATCCTAGATTCATTATTATCCTTTATGCTAGCTTATTCTTACTTTATGCATAAATATTCAGTATGTAATCTCCCTTTATCGATCTACCCTACTATGGAAAATACATAATACATCATGCTTCCATCTTCCCTACTAGGGAAAACCACTGTGATAATGATTATAAATACCTTTAAGAAAATCATTATCTCCATTTGCCTTACTAGGGAACCTCATTATGCTAATGGTTATAACTACCTTTGGACAAATCATTATCAATACCCCACCCTCCTAGGGCATTTTCATTATGGTGATGATTATAACCACCTTTGGGTAAATCATTATTTTTATCTATCCTCTTGGGGTTCCTCACTATGTCTATGATTATAATTACCTTTGGAAAAATCATCCTTTTTATATACCCTACTAGGGAATCTCAATGTGCCACATATGATAACTACCTTTGGGAAAATTAGTATTTTCACCCCCTTTACATATAGGTCACATTCTTTCCTTCTTTTTGAGGGAATGTTCGTCAACCTTATTTGTTACCCATTCCCTCAAGGGGCATCGAGAGCTCATATATAGCCTTCTAGGGAATTATCCAAGACATTAATAAATTTTTCATTCTTTGAGAAGACATTACTATGCATGTATCTGTAAACTTCTTCCTAAATCAAAGCAAACTATAGACACCCTATTTCAGCCACAATTATGTTCCAACCAAGCTTCAAATTAATTTCTATAGAATAGTACAAATTAAGCATATGAATCATTAAATGTCTTAATTTCATATGCACATCATATCTTAGTTATAATAATCATGTTTAATCATCCCTATTTTGGGTATTATCCTATATGTAATAGTAATCTCTCATAAATTTGTCTCTAGTCAACTTGTGACCTAACAAATTTACAGTTTGGCCTTTAGACCCATTAAGTCGAGAACTTAAGAAATTCTTAAAGTTAAAAAATTCTAAGTAGTATGAATTAACTAAGCACATCAAATTAAATATTTAGGTGAAATTTCTATGTGCAAATAGTGAAAATTAATTTTGTAAAAAGGAAAATCTAATAAAAATGAGGTCATGATGATGTCATCATCCTCAAAGTCAAGGAATTAAAATATATTCCCTAAAGCCTTAAATTAAGAAATTGAAATCCATGATTAATAAATGGGATCTCTATCCCAAATATTAATTTCTTTTCCCCTCCTTAACTCAATTGGGGTTAGTGTAAACTCAATTGTAATTAACTCTAATCTAGTTGCACTTGGGTTAGATTTAGATTGGAAGGATATAAATACAAGGATTCACCCATTGTTTAACAATATTATTTTTTGTAAGGTTATTATTCTAAAACAACTTCAATAATATCCTTTGGTATATTGTTATCATGCCCATTTTTTGATAAATCCAAGCCAAAGCAAATTCAAGCCCAACATTACTAAGGTGACAAGGAGAGATAATGCAAGGAGCACCATTGCCAAAGATTATTTGATCACACAACTGATCACATCAATTCATGGAAAACATATAACTCTTACTTTCAAGGAAGTTAAATATTATTTATTTTTCTTCTTTGGTAGTTACTTTTATTATTCTCTTGCTCTTTGAGTGTCTAGACTGGAAATGTTAGTTTTATTAGTGTGTGTTTTTTAATCATACTAACATGATACTAATATTCCCCCTTATATTCATATTGATCAAATCATGGTATTTTATATAATGGTGAATTTAATTTTATAATAAATGAAAAATCAATTACCTAAGGATTATAGACAGTTTTGTGTTATACTGATAGTTTATCCCCTTGTAAATCATCTATTATCAAATTTAATCATTTTTGTCATATTTTACCATGTCACATCATATCATACTTATTTTACATTAATTATCATAATACTATATCATATATTCTATTCTTCATTATTTCTCATCATATTTCTCTTATTTTTGGAAAACTCTAATGACCTGATATCCATTTGGACTATATAGGGAGTGCTCAATTACATATAGTTTCTATGATAAACTTGAACACCATTATTATCATTCTTATTAATTTATTTATCATTATAATTTCTCATAATTTTGTCATTAATCTTTTCAATCCATTTTTTATTCATCCTTCAATCATTATTAATTTAATCTTTTTGTTTCCTCATGTGCGTAGTTTTTTTTGCCTTCTTCATTCATAAAAAAATAGTTATACCATCACACTTATGTTTGTATAATTCAAATCACCATTAATCTATGAAATAAGTTCAATAATTTATCTATGTTTACCAATTCATCAAGTATTTAATCAATTAAATCTTCCCTATAGGGGAAAATTAGTTTTTGAATCCACCCTCTTTGGGGAAAATTATCTAATCTTAACTTGCCACATTATTAGGATGTATCATTCCTAAATTCACCCTCTTTGGGGAAAATCAAAGCTTAAATCTCATTATCATGGGATGTGTCCTTCTCAAGTCCTCCTTGCTTAGGTCAAATCACTTTTATCATCATTACCAACATTTGAAGTGTGTAATCATTATATTGAGTGGATTATTTTTAACAATGGGTTAATCATAATTATTCTTATTGGGAGGCTTGTTTATGGATCTTTTGTCCCAATTCTTCCTTTTGAAGTCCTATCCATAAAAATTATTTTTTCATCCAATCTATTGAGGGGGCATCCTAGGCATAACAAACATCATTTGGGGCATCATTATGAACTAATTTTGAGTAAATTGAAAAAAAATAAACAAAATTTGAACACATCATTATTAAATAATTATAAAATCATTTTATACTATTTAGGTTTTATACACTAACATACTTAATCAAATAAAAGTGTTTTAATGCAACATGAAAATATTTAGAATTCATTGATATATACCAAAGTATAGAATTTTGTCTATTTACTCATGAAATAAATATAATAAGTAAAAGGAAATTAATTCATAGAGAGGGAATATCTTATTTAATGTTCCATTATTTACTATGACAATGATATGGAATCATCTCAAAATAGTGATCATGCTTTGGGATATTCTCGCTCTATGTTTTGATTATTTTTAACCTCAAGACACTTGTGTTGATCCTAGATAATTACATATATATAGGTGTTGATATTTTATTTAGGTATCTATATTAGGATATTTATAGGAATGGATACAAATTTCGATTGAAGCTATGATATCACTTGTACTTCTATTTGGTCCTTTAAGATTTGTCCAACTATGCACATAATCTAACTAACAAGTAAAACCCTAATATATTTGCCTTTGATATCCTCTAACTTAGTAAAAATGGATTAGTACATGAGTAAATATAATTTTAACAACCCTGAGTATTGATAAATGTTGCCTACATAGCCACTAATTTTAAGAGAGCCTCAGACTCGCACGTAGTTCTCCCTCCTTGACATGTGTGTGGATTTTTTTATTATGCAATTATGTTATGTATCCTATTGTAACCATTGATATAATAAATACAAGAGTAAATTAACCTTTTGGATGCTTCATATATTCAATCACGTAATGTAAATGAATTTTATATATTGTAATATAAAGTACTCATTAATTAGAAACTTGTTTGATCAAAATGATAGGTGGTCAGAATTAGACCATATACTTTGTATATATAGGTATCTCTTGATTTTTAATTAATAATTATTGGAATGTAAAAATAAAATAATATAATGAAAATATGGATATAAATAAATGGTCATAAATAAAAAAGCACATAAAAATATCAAAAAATAAGTCTAGACACCTATATCATAGTTGGCCACTTGCATCGATGCAAGAGTCCAACACATATGTAGGCTTTGTGAGGATTAAACATAGGTATAATAGAAACATAGGTAGGGATACCTAGAATACATCAAATAAAATGAAATATGATAACATATAAGCCTAAAATAATAGATAAATCAAGTGAAATAAGATGGGATAGATGAGGACCATATGAGCCTATACCATTATATATCTAACTTTTAGTCAAGAGACTTATACATGTAAAAGATATGAAAACATGTTATGAAACTATGATTTTACCAAATATGGGTATCTACATCCCCCACCCCCACCCCTCACTCTATTAATTCATGAAACTAAAATTACTAGTTTAAAAGATAATAAAATGCATAGCTTGGTGTGTACAATACATCTTACTTTTGTTTGAGATTTCTCTAAACCCTTCTTTTAAAAATTATGTGAAATTAATAGTATGTTTCAAAATAATAACCATATATAATCTATACATTATAAATAATATAAAGTATCACAAAAAAATAACATAGATAGAATACACTTATGTATGTGTTGCATAGTAATGATTATATAATATTGGATCCACAATGGGGAATGGAGAAGTAGAAAGGGACCTATAACCTCATCCATCTTCTAGTCAGGAATATGCATGAGGTTACAAGTGGTCAACTAGGTCTCAACCTAATGGTTTTGTATCTAGAAAGGGAAGAGTTGGGAGGTGATCATGTCCCCAACCCAAAATAAGAAGAGCAATGCTTTAGTCATAAAGAGTATCATTTCCCATCTAATATAAATCAAATTCATAACCCAATGAGACTATATGATTTAATCACTCTAATCTATAAATATAACTAATTGTTGTCGATGAATATAGCTCAAATAATAGTCTATAGAAGTTCATCCTAGTTATCAGTCTATAATGTGATAAAATTCCATGATATAGTAATAGCCCATAATAATTTGGTGAAATTGGAAAATAGATCAGTATCTGATTAAATAGAAGGAATGGACCCTTGTTCATTCCCCCTATCATATCTAGTGTGAATAATGTATTCTATATAAATTATGCCTTTTACTTTAGCATAAACACCATTGTTATGTAATAGTATTTTCTAAAATATGTATCTAAATCATACTTTATGAAGGATATGTGGCAAGTTTTAACATGAGAAAAGAGTGGAGGACATGTTTCCATAACATGTTCCCAATATATTTTACACATTCTGAGAACTATGTACAAATGTGGAGGATATGTTTATAAAACATGCCTCTATTATAATATGGATATGTTGAATATTAAATAGATGTGGACATGTTATCATAACATGTCCCCACTAAATTTGAAACTATGAATATGTTTAATTCATGTCTCTATGGCATGTCCTTACTTATATTCCACTTTTTTTTAGAGTAGGGGAAATATAATCTGCTAGTCACCTCATTGTGAAAGGAATAAGTGACAATGTCATGTATATGAGTCGATAGTAACCAATTTTACCCTGGTAGTGTTTATATATGAGAATGTAACATGGATTTGGTAACATTTATAATTTGGAATAACATATATGTGTAAGCAAATAATATAGGCTACATTGGGCCAAATGGCCTGATTAGGTTAGATTCCATATGACATCCACCTCATCACATCCTTGGATAAGATGTGGAATCTAAACATTTTCACTTTATGGCTCTTAATAGGGAAGATGATAGTCACCTTGAAGGATGTAAACTACATTTTTTAGTTTCCCATTAGGGATGAAAGAGCACAAGTTACTAAAGATGGTATTCATGGTTATATTCAGTGGTCTAATATATATTTCACTAGCTATAGGGCATTGGATATATATTTGAGTATCATGATTCAGCTAGATAGTATTATAAGAGGTGATGTTTTGTAGCTACATAAATTTATTTTTGAATTTTTGGATTATTTATAGCAATAAATGGTGGTACTATTTTGATTTCATATCACATGTATTATATTATACAACATATATAGGTGGAGGGTACTAGATATTATTGGGGTTATATAATATTGGCCTACTTGTATAGATATTTTTACAAGTTTAACTTAGAGATCCAATGTGGTGGCATTGGATTTGGGACCTTATTATATGTTTGGGATTATGATCACATTGTAGTAGTACATCTAGTTAGTGGACCCCTAGCTGGGTGGACATATCCATAGACATATTTAGAGTGGTGGCTACTCCACCTATGGTAGACTACATAACATGATGGAGTACCACACTTTTTGGATAGATTAAAATTGGATTATATTACATGGCATCCATATAGGACATTTTATAGGTGGCCCAAGGATGGGCATGATATTTAGAGGATCTCGGTCAACATGTGGTTGGTTGACCACTTTCCTAAGGTATACAAGTTATTTCAATATGACTATGCACATATATAGTTTGATATAGAACAAAGAGTGCCATTGATGCCATACCCATGACATCATATAGTATGGAGTGGGTATAGACCCAATGATAGGCCCACATCGATACCTATAGATCTAGCCCCTCAACTTCTTGATGAGAGATATCTCATGGTTCCCTTTGATATATGGAATGATGTGGGATGTATTTATTGTTACAGGCAATGGTGGGTAAAGGACTATTGGCCATTATTGTTTTTGATTATATTTTCCCTACTTAGTCCATACCTATATAATAGGGAGATGTAGGAGGACATAAGGGTTGTAAAACTCCTAAGGTACCCACACCCATAAATGAGGCATAAATTAGGGCCACATGTAAGTTCCTTGATTTTGAATTCTTACATTTTATTGATAGGTATGATAACTATAGTTAATTTTGTATTTTATGTATCTTATGTGTATGTAATTAGGAGTGGGTTACCATGGTATACTATGTGGTGTAGGCCCTGACTTAGAGTGGGCCAATGGATATATATTTAGAGAGATTAATTAAGATAATAATTAATATTATAGGTTCCTAATCACCCTTATTTGATCTTATATCCATATTAGTGGATATATATCAAACTACAACTAATGATCATGAAGAGTTACATGTAGATCTTGATTGTGGAGACATCCCACATTATAGTGCCATTAAGATAATGTAGGTTTTTATTTATTGATAAGACATTATATTCCATGATCACAATGAGATATTATATAATCTAGGGTCAAATGATGAGATATTATGTCAGATATCTCATTTGCATAGGCTCAGGTTGGACCCAAATGCCTCTAAATTAATAGATGTTAAGGGTATGGACATAAAGAGTGATGAGGATTATACAACTGGGGATATCCCCCCAATGTACGACTAGTGTTTTTATTTTTATAAACTTAATATCTATATATGATGATGTTTGTATGGCTTATTTTAATTCATTTTGTACTTATGTAGTTCTTTATTCATATTTAATGCATTTTATTGATTTTATTTATTTAATGCATAATTATATATGGTAACTTGCATAAAATATTATATTTAAAGAAATTTTGAAATCTAGTGATAAGTAATCACCATATGTAATGAAACCTAGTTGGAAATAAGAAATATCAACTATAATGATCATGTGATAATGAAACTAATGTTTTTAATTCTATCACTAAATTTTATGTATCTTTAGACATATCATGTGAATTTGTGTTTTGTTTTAGGTACCCAAATATGTTGTGAATTTATACCTCCTCCATGTGTCCCTTTCTCAATGATCGGATCATCCAATGGTTCATTGATAGGATTAATGTGGAAGAGATCATTCTTGGTAAAGGGTACGCTAGGAGGACTTATACTAGTGGACATCTTCTATAATAGTTGATGGACCACATGTTAGTCAAGAGGAGCAACATAGAATGTTTTGAACCTATTATAATATCCTCTAGAATAAATATGTGAAATAGGTCTAGATATGTCTTTCCAAAACATAATAATCTCTTGATCAACTGTGTAAGATTTTTCTTAAGAGAAAAAAAACATTATCTCGGGCCCATTTATACTATGGTAAGTGTAAAAGTGTTTTACTTTTACCTTTTCAAATGTTTCTAGTGGATAATGAGAATCAGGAGAAAGTTTTATGATTTGTTTATATAATAGTGTATGAATATATCATGTGGTATATCTTGGTACCACAATCAAACTGAAGTGGTTGCCTTTTTATAGAGTCATATGGTTTAATTATAGGAGGTAATCTATAAATATGTTCATTTACTTTGTTTAATATCTTTATTTTTTGTTATTTGGTATATACTATTGATTCTGTAGATGGGTTTTAAGTGGTTCATTAACCTTCTTAGTTTTATTTTTTTGCATTGAAAATGCTATTTGTACCTTATTTGTCTTTATGTGGAGACATAGGTAATTCAACTTTAATATTTGTTAAAGCATATGCATATTTATGAAAATCCCAATATAAAATTTCAAATGAATCAAAGTTCTTCTATAATGATTTTTATTTAAGAGGAGAAAAATACCCCTATTATAAATAAATTGCACTTCCAAATCCAAGGGGGAATAGTTTAAGGAATATAATATATTCTTAAATACAATAGCATAGTCTTGAATGGAATCATTCTTATTTTGTGTTAATACTTACAAATGTTCCAATGGTAACTCAGGTAAGGTGCATCAATTAAAATTTGATAAGATCACATCATTTTTTTAATGTGGATAAGGAACCATTTGGGAGGATATATAACCAGTGAAGGACCTCTTTGGAAAAAATTATAAGACCTAGTACTATATGACTATTTTTATTTTCTTTTATCTATATGGCTTGATATTTGAAAGAGATGAATCAAATGTACTTGTAAATTTAAATATATATCTAAAATACATATTTAATAATATAATTTTAGGACTTACACATGTATTTTCATTTTTCCATTCAAGTAGGAGAGGAGAGGAAGTAGTACAAGCATTTTTTCATTGAATTTTAGAGAAAGAGAAGTAGTTTCACTATTTTAATTTGAGTGATATAAAGAAGGGATAAAATTTTCAACATTATCATCACTTTGAAAATAAGGAAGGAAAATAATTTATTCAACATTTTCATCACTTGAAATAGAAGAAAAGCATTCAATTTTGTACATATTCACAATGTTGGAAGTATAAGAGGAAAATTCAATTTTTGATGCATTTAAATAATGTATGCATACCAAATTTTGACTTAAAACATCATGAATACTAATTTCTTACATATCTATTATATCATACTTATGCAATGCACTAAAAAAATTATCATTTTTGAATTTTTAGACCCTTCATCATTGATTAGAGAAGAAATACGAGAGCTAGGTAATCCACATAACCAAGGTGAACATCATCACACTCATAATCATATGAAAGAATTCTATGATCATTAACATGCTAATTTATACTTTCATATTCATCATTATTCATTTCATTATCATATTTAGAAGAAAAATAATGGGTTTGATCATGTATTTGATATGCCATAAGGTCTTCATATTAAATAAATTGATCATCAAGAACATTAAAAAAATAATCCAATTGAGAGAAAGAAACAAGTATAGAGGAAAGATATAAATAATCATTACTTAAGTGATTTAAAGGAAAGAAATTAGATCTAAGAAATAAATACATGGATCTAAAATAAATTTTTGAAGAAGGAGAAAACCCTACATGCAAACTAGGGTTTAGTTTTACAAATAGAGGTCAGGCTCACTAGAATTTTTTATGATATTAGGGTTTTATACACTAACACACTTAAGTAAATAAAATTATTTTAATTAAATATGAAAATATTCAAAATTAAGTGACATATACTAAAATATATAAATTTTTCTATTTACACATGCAAGAAGTATAGTAAGTACAAGGAAATCAAGGGATATAAAGGGCATATGTTATTTCATATTTATTTCTATACTGTGATAGTGATACAATATCATATCATAATAGTTATCATTCTTTGGGATTTGATCACTCTATGTTTTGATTGTTTTTACCCTTAGTACACTTGCATTCAACATAGATAGTTGTGTTGATGCAGGTGTCGATCTTCGATGCAGATGTCTACATCATGATATTTACATGAGTGGATCCAAATTTCCACTAAAGTTTCACTATCACCTATGATCCTTTTTATTCCTTTAGGATGTGTCCAATTATGCATGGAATCAAAATAATAAATAAAACCCTAGTCTTCTTTCCTTTAACCTCTTATAACTTGGTCCATGGGTTTTATAAAGTATAACTTGGTCCTTAATTGGTTTTATATATAGGGATATCTCAATTTTGAATTAAGACCTAGTGGCACATTAAATTATGAAAATATAATGAACATACAGGGTTAAAAAAATGCTCACAAAGTGAAAATCATATAAAATATCAAAGGGTAAGTTTTGACACTTGTATTATATTGGACATTTGTGTCTATACAAGATTCCAACATGGACGTAATTTTCTAGAGGTTAAGAACACAAAAATAATGAAAACACAAGAAGAGATCCCTAGAATAAATTAGATAAAAGGAAATTTGACAACATACAAGTCCAAAGTGGAATATAAAATAAGTGAAATAATATGGAACTAAAGAGTTTCATATGAAACCACACCACTATATACCTAACTTTAAGTCAAGAGACCTATACATGCAAAATATATCAAAACACACTATGAAACTATGCTTGTACCAAATGTGGGTATTTACATAAATATTTTTAATGAAATTATCAATATTTGAAATTTCTTACTTCGTTTGTGTCTCAAAACACCCTTTTAAATAAGGGAAAATGCATACATTTATTTTTCACACTTCTATGTTGAAATGATAATCAGAATCAATTTCTCTTACCAACATGTGAATGATACCTATAACACATGATCACCCAAAATTTCCAATCTAAAGTTCATTCTTATATTGAATCATGATGACCCATCCTTAATCACAGTCTTATACCATATTCAACAATTACTTATAATTCATCTTGAGTCAAATTTCTTCTTTGTAAATGACATTCTAGACCAATTAGGTTAAATAGTTATTTAAATTTCAACATTTATAATTTCATATCATTCATTTATTAATTTACCTATTAAATAAACTAATATTTCTCTAATGGTAAATTCCATATCTTTTTTAAAGTTCCTATTTTCTAAATTCATTAAATGCAATTTGTCATCATCCTCATGAAATAATGTGGAAAGTGGTTGATTCAAATTGATCCAAATGTAAAACTTTGAAAAATATCAACATAAATGAAAACTATCAGTATAAATGTAACCCATGCTCAATCAATGCAAAGTCTATCCCAAATATTCATTGAATTTATCTTCCAACTTGGACTAAACCTCAATAAAACATCTAGATTATCATCCAAAGGTTAAAACCATTCTAGAAAAGTTATAAATAGAGGGGTTACCTTCTATTCTTTTGAATCTTTTTTGTGCAAACTTATTCTACCAAAATCTAACAAAATCTTCATCCATTCCTTCATCTTTTAAAACAAACATTCATAATGCAAGGTGAATTTCCACAAGAGTGATGTCATGGCATTGATGAAGAATACAAATTGTATATCTAAGATAAATAAACATATATGCCATAAAGATAGATAGATTCAAAGGTAAATTATATTTCTTATCTTATTTGTACTTACTTATCTCTTACTTGTCGTTCCCCAATCTAAGGACATGCACTTGGGTTTTAGGTTTTTATTCATTCGATTTTGATTTCATACTAATGAAAAAACTAACTCCCTCATACTCATGTGTTTATAATATGAAAAATAGAAGTTTGACATATTATAGGGATAAACCATTTAATTTAAATAAAAAGACTTTGAATTAATAAATTATAGATGGATTCAATCATTATAATCATGATGAATATATAAATAATAAAATATAATTTATCAAACCTTAATGGAAGGGGAAAATTTTATAAGGAAACACTAGGGACAAGACTAAGGCTTGAAATATTTGATAAATAAAATAGGTTTGCCAATATGTTTTATAAAATTGGGAAAACCTAGCAATATGTAGATTAACCTAAGTGACAAACTATTGTGAAAAATTAGGAATAATAATACTACACATATCAATCATTCACTGATTTGGAACTTGATAAATATAAAAACTTAATAAATAATAAAATTGTAATAAAAAAATATAATTTAGATATAAAATACTATTATGGGATGAATCAAAAGCTAAAACAAGTAGGTTGAGTATGTTTTCTAACTGTCAAGTATGTTTTAAATGTGCTTAAAGCTCTATAAGGTAATGCCCTATGCCTAACAAGATAACATGGAACTCTCATCTTTTATGAGGTCAACATTATCTAATATAAAGTGAATATATAGGGTTTTTGGGATTTTTTCACCTTCATCTGTATGTTTTGTTCCTTATGTAGATATTCTGATCAGATGTGAAGAAAACTATATGACTACTTTTATCTCAAAACCCTAGCTCTTTGAAATGTGAATAAAAATGAAAATAAATGGAATAAAAATGTTTCAGTAGTTGAATTTTGGCATGACCTCAAAACCCCATGTGTTGAGTGCATACTAAATACCAATTCTTTGAAGAGGGGTTAAAATTCATGTATTTCTCTCATGTTATGGTGGTGTCTGAATAATTAGTGTTATATGATAGATGTTGATGTAATACTAGTGTGATTAAGTACATTAACCATGACTTTAAACCTTAAAGATATATTCATACTTTAGTTCTAGGATAATGGGGTTGTATGTAATTAGAATGGGAAGAAATAGGGAATTTTCTCTTAATGTGAAATTAGAAATCAGGGGTTCTTTAGTGTGGCAACCTCCTATGTGAAAAGTGGTTTGGAATGTGTTTATATAGTGATATATTTTAAATTCCTTCAAATAGGGATTATTAGGAACATAGGCTGACATTTTCATAAATTTGAATTTTTAAAATTATCAATTATTTAGCAGGAAGAAAAGAGAGGGGACTTGAACAATAGATCAAAGTGCTCATTTCCAATAAGATGTTCCTTTCCAATGGGTACAAACAATATTATTGGGGGTTTGACATGGCCTAAATAATAATTGATTCTGATAGAATAATATATAAGTGTATTAAAGGGTCATCTACCATCTTATAAGAGAGACTCTTATGTGCACAAGGTGGTTGAAAGTGGTCAAAAGTCCCTATGATAGGTCATAAGCTAAGTGTGTCAAAAGAGTCATCACAAGTTCATTATTTTATCTTAAATGTAAATGTATGTGTCTACACTTACATGAATAGATGCTTCTCATGATATAAATGATGTAAAATTTACAAAATTTTAAAATCATTATTCATTACTCTCTTTATATAATAAAAATATTTAACAAGTATATTGTGCTTCTCATTAACTTTCTCTAGATGATGTGAATGGTAGATAAGTATAACGTCATTATTTAATTTATTTATATGATTCAAATATTAAAAAATAAAAGGAGATTATTATTTTACCTCTCAAGATGATGGCAATGTTGTAAAATTCAAAATTCATTCTTATTTTATTTGTCTAGCTAATACAAATGTTACAATATTTAAACATCATTCTCTTGTATTATCTTTATAAACATAATGTGATCTACCTTTTATCTCTTTAGAAAAAAAATGCACATGAACAAAATGTTTCCTTATTTTCTTTTGAAAAGTAATGTGATAATCAAAATAACATCCAAAATGGTATAATTTCTCCTTTGAAAACTTTATGTGATGTGAATGCTCCTCTTTTCAATGATTCCAATTTATACAAAGATGTGGTCTTATAATTGAATGATAGTAATGATGCATACCTCATACTTATGTTTTAAAAATATGGTAAATTAAAACCCATGAATGTACCATTATAAACCATAACTATTGTTATTAGTCATATAGATTCCATTATGGAAGTTATAGGAGACTTTCAAAAGCAAGTTTCGAATCTTAATTTTTAATTATTATCATTCTATGTTAATATTAAAGATAATATAATTAAATATCAACTAATTACATGAAATTTATTTGATTATCATTATCCGATAGATTTTGGGATGCCTATACATCTTTTATTTGATGTTCTTGGAGACCTTACTAATCATCGAATGCAATATGTAAGCTTATTTGGTTATCAAGCTAAATAAAGACATATTGTTAAATTCTAACACGAGTTGTTTGGGATTAGTTCTATAGCATTTTTAATGGTTCTATACCTACTCACAAGAAGGTATAAGACATATTCCTATAAAATTATCATAAGCATCAAATTCCTAAAGTACCATTAGTATATTTAAAAGGTTTAAATAAAGATTATGATGAGTCCATTATAAATTACATTATTCAATGCAAGATTGATTTACACTATTTAACCTATTGGCCCTCAAATTTGGAATTAAAATTCATATTCAGTAAAGGGATTCTTTCTCCACTTATATAAAGAGCATTGCATAATACTTACACTTATTTCAATAAGCTATATATGGATGTGCACCATTATGCATTTGATTTAGATGTTAGTACTACAAGTGAATATTCACTAAATCAATAAATTACCACTCAAAAGTTTGAATCTAATACATGTTCTCCAAAATTAAAAATTATCATCAAAGATTCCTAAAAAGATAAAGATTTAACAAAATATGCTCAAAATAATGAAACTATTCTTACTCCTTTGAGAAAGATTCACAACAAAGAATAATTAGTAAATGTTATGCACAAAGAAAAGGAATCAATTTATATAATATCACCAATATTAAAGATATCTACTTATAATATGAGTTAAACATTTACGTTTGATCACCTTAGAGATAGACCACATGATATTGTACATACATTATTTGATAAGAAGATGATTATTCTTCCTCCATATTAATATCATCCACCTTATAGATTTGAGAAGATAAAACATCAGCCTTTTTTCACATATGATGGTATTAAAAAATATAAAAATAAATATATGTTGTGTTTTGTGAAAAAATATCACACAACTTCCTCATAGAAGAGTTATTACATTTTAGAACAAGACAATAGGGCCTTCTCCTCCCTTATTATAGTCATTATTATAAAATCATTGAGACATCCTATGACATTCCTCACAAGGAATGAATGGTATATGACATTTTAATAAACAAACCATCAGAAGTCTAGTTTATAGTTTAGATTCTAATATGACCAAATCATAAAAAGATCTTTCTACATGGGAACCACTAGTCATTTGAGCTCTCAATAGGGGTGCTACTAAAAAATTTCAATCATTGATTTTCCTAAATAATAACTTACAACTATATCTACATATTAAATTAAAAAAATTGAAAAAAAAATTGAAACAAATATCCATGGAGTAGCCTAAAGTACAAGTCAATAATGTATTATAATAGTCCTAGTTAGAACCATTTTGAATTGTTCAACATCTAGATTATAATGATTTTATTTTTTGAAACAAATTTAGAAACAAAGTTTAAGTAAAATTATCACATAAATAATACTAAATGTTAGTAATTTGACTTGTTAAGGCCAAATTATTACTCTTATCATATGAAACTTTCCTAAATCCAGTCAATAGCCTTTTACAACTAGTCAAACTAGGGAATTATGGCCTAAAAACACAAATTTTGGTCAAAATTTCAAAATTGGGTTTAAAAATTTCATTAAATTATCCAATTTATCTTTAATCACATTCAAAAGTATGATTTTATCTTAAGTCCAAAGTTTCATAACTTGAAAAGGTCATTTAGTATGTTTTCTAAGCCCAAAAGGCCCCTATTTCACCCCACACATGCCAAATACCAAATTAAAACATGAAAAAGGTAAAAAAATTGTATTTTTTCATGATATGTCATGTTTCCCTTCTAAATTATTTTATTTCAAGTGGGTGAAGTGAAATCCATCTTTTAAATGGAAAAGTATGGCTCTTTTCCTTCATATTTCAAGCAATAGTACAGAATCTATACAGTTTCTATCAGCCAAGACATGAGGAGTCAAGTTTAGGAAATTAAAAAGATTAAATATAAATTACATGGTGATTTATAGCCACACATGCCCTAAACCAGACTTGTATTGGTACTTGCTTAGTTTGTACAAAGTGACCTACTTGTAGGTTTGAGGATGGTATGGACTATTGGAGGAGAGTATGAGTCTAAAATTTGGGGTAAAAAATATAGAATCAGATGGATTCATAATGGTTTAAGTGGTTATTCAATTGGATTTTATAAGATTATGAACCATCTAGTTAAAGATAACTCAATTTTTTCAGGCCTACAAATAGAAAGGCAACCCATTTTCTCCTCACCTGGGCAAAGTTTCAAGGAAAATTAACTTATTCCAAAATATTAAGGATTTATTCTACCTTTCCATGGTCTCCTTTAGGTGTTATTCATAAAATTAAAGGTCAAATAAGGATCATAAACTCAACCATTAAATCTAAAATGTAGTATGGGCTTCAAAGGTGAATTGTACGGTCCTTGAAAAGAAAAGAAGCCTCAAATTTTTAAGAAATTTGTGTTTTTTAGGGTTTACATCAAGTTTTCATGATTTCCAATCATAATTTTTAGAGGTTCACCAAGTTTCATGGCCAAACAACCCATCTCCATGCTCTGAAAGTGCTCAAATGGGTTAGTTTAGCATTCTTTAAGGAATTTTTGTATATTTTAAGGTTTTTCAGGAAAACTATGATTCAATTTTGGCCTATTTCCATCCTTAAATGGCATTAAAAGTTATATGGAATGATGATGATGATGAGTCCTTATTTGCATGTCATTCCTTACCATGGTCTTGGCATGCTCCTTCACCTCCTTTCCCACCTCCATCTCATCCACCTCATCTCACTACCATACTCAGCCATTTTCCATTATTTTCATATCTCCATTCATAGTCATATCACCCTTCCACATATCCTTATCACCTAGTTTCATGTCAGGAGCCAAAAATTGATCAAAAATCACCATCAAGCATGATAATAGGGTATAATCCACTTAATATCACAAGTACAATCATGGAAAAATACAAACAATAGGGTTTTATAGTCAAAAGGTGAGAATTGAAGGATTGTCTTCTATGTTCAAGGTGAAGGGATACCTTCTTGAGGATCTAGGTTTATTCAATAGGATCACTATTATAAGAGGAAAGAGGGTGGAAGATCACCATAGGAATAAAGGGTAGATATATCACCTATCAAGCACCAAACACAATCAAAATGATGACATATAACAGTCTATCATTATCATGAAGATGTAGGAAGAACATAAGCCAAGGAGCTAAGTGAGGATCTCTCCATCATTATCTATTAAAATGACCTCATTAATAGTAATAAGTAAGGAACAAAAGGGGATCAAATTAAGTTTTGGTCTTCATGTAAGTCCTATCACTGTCATTATTTGTACAATGGCAATTAATTACATGAGTTTAGTTAAGGAATGGCATATGTATCTTGATTAGAGGTAAAACACCATAGTGAATTAAAAGACATGTGAACATTCATGGATGGATTGAGGTTATGAACTTCTTAAATCTCTATTATTGAACATAGATAGGTATATGCCTACACAGAGTACACCCACAGGCCTGTGATTGTCTATGGAGGCCTATTTATGTGTAAGTTGGACTTTGAGAAGCTTCAAGTAGTAGGTTTTGATCAGAAAAAGAAGAAAAACATGATTGGTATGGAAAGATATTCCTACATTAGTGAAGAATTCTTGATGCATGGATGAAGGGTTTAGGGTATTCAAAGAAGTACCTACAGCCAACACTAAATGATGACCTACAACCCTCAAAAGGAGACTACAATGTTAATCATGTTGGAAACATGGATAAGGAAGGGTTGTTTCTTTTGGTAGGTCATATTGTGTGTAAGGGTGTTATCATGAATAAATAAAATAAGAAGTATTTATTACATAATACTAATTGATAAACCCTATAGTTATGCCATTAAATAAAAATCTTATAGGCAGCCTTAAAGCTAGACCTACAGTTAAGACAGTGAATTGGTGCTTTGAGTGTGCATAGAGGGTTTTTGAATTTTCCATAAGGTTATTAATGTTGTGAAGTAATAATGGAAACATGAAAACAATAATGGAATCTTATATTGTGTCCATTTAATATTTAACTACCACAAATAACCTATAGTCAATATCAAGGGAGACCTATAACTAGGTAGGCAGACTGGGAAATAGGAGACATTGTAGGGGTTTAATCACTATCACTAAAAAAGGAATATAGATCATAATATATTAAAATGGTATGATAAAGGTTCCTTATCACCTGATGACTGAGTAGATCCATTCTTGAAACCATATACAACCCTTTTCTGTACAAAACCCTTACAGGATTATAAGTACAATCAAGTAAGAATTATTGGAGTGTGTGTTCAAAAGGTGATATAACACATTGAGTTATGTGTTTCAAGGAAATGATGTTTAGCATCATTATGACTCATCAAGGAGATTAAAAAATGTTTATTGATAGGTATGAGAGTCATATATCTTGAAAATGAGACCTATAACCTAGTACCACTATTATCGCCAAGATGATAAACCAGATGAGTAATGAGAACCCTTCAAGGAGACTTTGGGTTTAGAAAATGGTCAACATTCATGAGGGAAGTAAAATTCACACATATAAAGGTTTTAAAGAGGTATTTTAATTCTAGGATGATAACCTACAACCACCTTAACACTTACCTACAGCCTTCCAATAGGCTATTTTTTAAGATAGTGTGAGGGTTTGAAGGTAGAAGGGAAATTGGTACTTTGGAGTACTCACTAAGGGTTTTGACATCCTTCTGAGTGGTTTTTGTGTTTAGGTGGTACTTCATAGTTCAATGAAAGTTAAATATCTTAAAGTACATGAAATCTATTCTCAAGTACCATCCTAATTGATGCAAGATCATCAAGAAAACAAAATCATAAATATGTAAATAATCAATTTGTGAAGAGTGTTAGGTTTTGTAGGTTTCCATCAGAGGTGTTGGAATAATTAGTTGCGTGGTTATTAAAACATAAAGTAGTAATTGATAATGATTTTATTTCCTTATTATTTAAGACTAAGTATAGTCATGTAAGAACCTTATAAGGTCCATGAAGTGTTCTAGAAGTCTTCACCACCTTTAAAGTTAGTCATAATGATATTTGTATGCAAGCGAGTTTTTTTTAATATCTCAAGTTAGTTGAGAGATATTTGTAAATAAATTAAATTAAGTTTAGATACTTAATTAAAAATGATGAGGCTCAAACCATTGAATGAGGAGCTTAATAAAGTAAAGAGACAAGAATATAGGTCAAGGAGATAGTCTTTTAAATGTGTCTTCGAAGGTGTTAAAAAAGGCCATGAGGCTTGTAATATAATGATTGTGGCTATAAATAGGACTGTGTGTGTATATAAAAATGAAGATAGATCAATAAAATGAGCATGTTGATGTTTATGTATAAATCCATTAAGATGACTTATATGTGAGTTCGTTTCTAATTGGATTTGTTGAATTGATTTTCTTTCCCAAATAGAAATATTTAGTCCTTTTGATTGGCTTTCTTGTGTTATAAAGTTCAAGATTGATGTTTTACCTTAATGATTGGAGATTCAATTGTATGCCAACTTGTATAAATCTATGATAAACATGAATAGGTATGTGGTGAGATAAGTTTAATTGTTATGTGTAGAAAAGAGTTGTTATATTCTTTGAAAAGCCAATTACTCTAAACTATCATAGTCAATTGGTTGATGAATCAGTTAGAGATTGATGATTGAACAAATAAAATTATGAATTTTTTAATAATTATATGACTGTTGAGAATTAGATAACATGTTGGTGGGTCACCCATTTCATTCCAATAGTAACTCCAATTTTTTGTGTAAAGTCAATTGGGTTATCCAATTTATATGTGAAGAGTTTCATCGATGTAAGTGGATCGAGAAGTTGATTTTATTATCCTTTGAATTTATAATGTTCCAAATCTTTTATTTCCACTTAAAGGACTTAGATTGGTCGTATACAATACTAATACATTATTCTACATCTTCATAATTTACATTCCACAAGAATTTCTAGTTGTATATGGTAAATTGAGTTTTTATCCCATTTCAATGAAATCGTATATGTAATAATCATCTATTGAATGTGGATGCTTATTTTGAGGATGGAAAATGCATATAGAGTTTAATAAAATAAATACGAGTTTCTTTTTATGATCCTTAGAAGGAAATTTAATCACGATTTGATTCACATGGAAGGCAATAACTCTAAAATAGGTAAAATATTATGACCTTCTAGTTATTCAATGTATACTCTTTGATTAGTCAATACCATAAATAAGGATTTTTTTTTGAGATTTTACTCATTTGAATATTGTCACGAATGAGATATTGACACTGTCAGTGATAGTAAAGGAAAAGATTATAATCACATCTCTTTGTATGTATATAAATCTGAGGGTCTGTGACAATGCGTTTGACATAAGAGGAAATCTGCATTCCATTGTAATAACTATTATGCGAATAAGAAAAGGGAATGGTCACATTGTAAAGAAATAGACCTATTTCAAGATAATAATAGAAGACTCAATTTTGAATCAAATAACTAGAGTGGTGATATTCATGAAAGTCATAGAGAGAGAGAGAAAAGGATTAACATGAAGATGCTTATTGATTGATCCAAGCCACTCTGAAAGTTTGTAAACATTAAAAAATCTGAGGATATCTTGATTCACATTGACAAGAAGAAAAATATTATATTTGAATGAACACTTAAAAAAGATTATAGGTTTATAAAAGTTTCATTAGTTTGATAATACCAATATATAGAGAATCAAGTTTATGAGTTTAAGAGCTATTGGTCTTAGGAAATGGTGTAGAGTCCATCAATTTTGGCATTAGAGCAGGCAAGATTTGAATTTTTTTTATGCAATTTGTTTGCAAAATTATTTAAATTTTGTGTAGGAATATTAAAAGAAGGATGGAAGTGATGGTGTATGAATTGTTTAGAAGACTAGATAACATAAAGGGTATTCAGAGAAGCATACAAGTATAGGTCAGTTTCTTGAAGATATAGTTGACCAATGAAAAGAACCAATACTTAGAAGAAAGAAAATCACTATTGACCATGAGAGTATTGATAAAGCCAAGCTAGAAGGAGGATCTACAGCCAAGAATATGCTTGTTCAAGACTAGGTGTAAAACAAAAGGTAAATATTGTTAGGTTATAATAGATAATGGTAAGACTGATAACATAGTATCAGAATAAATGGTTTATAAATTGGGTTTAAAAAGAATGAGACATCCTACTCCATATAGAGTAGCTTGGATTTATAAAAATCATCAAGTTTTGGTAAATGAACAATGTGGAGTAAAATTTTATATTGGAAAACTTCATGATGAGGTGTTGTGTGATAGAATGCCCATGGATGCTTGTCACTTACTCCTAGGTAGACCATGGCAGTTTGACAGGAAGGTGATATATGATGGAATTACAAATAAATGTACACTAGAAAAGGATGGCTAGAAGCACATATTATTGCCCTTGAGGAGTGAAGATCAAGAAAATGATAGAAAGAGTATGGTGTTTGGGTTCAATGAGTTCCTAAATAAAATCAAGGAAATATGGACCAATAACAATGAAGGGGCTACCAAGCCTCAGTCTTTTGATTTGACATCTATTTTTGGTTATCTATATGTAAGAAGAGGAATGAAAGATATAGAGCAGCTCTATGAAGATCTAGATAAGTAGACAAGTACAATTCATAAGATGAATCAAATTAAGGTTCTTGTGGAACCAATGAAAATTATTGGTGGTGATGAAGATAGACAAGAGGAAGTGCAAAAGAAAGCACAAGAGGAAGAGAGTCAGAAAAATGGAAGTGAGGATGCAACAGTGGCATTGAAGAAGGCTCATTGGAAAGCCTTGAGATAAGAAGAGGAAGATTATGTAGGTGAAAAATCTCATAAGGAATGTTATTTTGATGATTTTCTTATATTACAATGATGATTTTCTTTATTATGTAGGTGCAGGTTATGAGGGAGGACCTCATGAAGAAAGAAAGAGTGCCTATGGAAGGCACACAAGAAAGAGGAGAAATAAGAAATCTTAATCCTATTTTTGATGGAGTGATAGATTCCCTAATATAAGAAGAGATAAAAATTATAGAAGACTTGTTTAATTAAATTTGTAATTATTTTGGAAAGAAAGTAGGTACACAAGACAGTGGGTTGAATACCCATAAAGAAGCATTGAATGTTGGAGGTGAAATCTATAAGGATGAGTTGTAGCAAGTTGTTGAGGTAAGCAAGGAACTAATAAATGTGGGAAAATAAGATTTAATATTTGATGAAGACGTTAATTTCCAAAATGATACTTTATATGAACAAACACTAGTATTTTTAGATAAATTCATAAAGGGAGAATGTGAGAAGTGCCATGAATTGAAAAAGGAGGAAACTTCAATGAAAAAATTTGGATCAGTTTTGGAAAAAGGTTTAGCATAGCTAGGAGAGGAAGAAGGTGTGATTTGGAATCAAATCAAAATACTAGACTTAGCCTTACAAATGATAAGGAAATCAATTAAGAAGCAGTAGCTAAGCTCTTAAGAGAATAGGATGCAGATAAAGGGGCAATGTTGCCTCATATTTTTAAAATTGACTATATTTTGAGTTTCTTAGGTATAGAAGAATCTGAGGGCATGGAGGTCTACATACTAAACTTCATTAATGAATATTAAAATAATATTGAGCCATTTGGGCTCATAAATTATGAAGAATTGTTCATGAAGAAGAAAGGAAAAATAAAAATTCAAAGTAACCAGCTGATGAATTAGAAGAAAAGGATCTTGAAGAATTGAAAATGATGGAAGAAGAAGATGACTTCCATTTGAGCAGGAGCTCATATCTTTTCCTACCAGGGAAGTCTGATGCAAGAGCATCAAGAAAACAAAATCATAAATATGTAAATAATCAATTTGTGAAGAGTGTTGGGTTTTGTAGGTTTCCATCAGAGGTGTTGGAATAATTAGTTGTGTGGTTCTTAAAATATAAAGTACCAATTAATAATGATTTTATTTCCTCATTATGTAAGACTATGTATAGTCATGTAAGAATCTTATAAGGTCCATGAAGTGTTCTAAAATTCTTCACCACCTTTAAAGTGAGTCATAATGATAATTTTACTCAAGCGAGTTTGTTTGAATATCTCAAGTTAGTTGAGAGATCTTTAGAAACAAAGTAAATTAATTTTAGATAATTAAAAAGGATGAGGCTCAAACCGTTGAATGAGGAGCTAAATAAAGTAAAGAGACAAGAATATAGGTTGAGGAGATAATATTTTGAATGTGTCTTAGAAGGTGTTAAGAAGGCCATGAGGCTTGTAATATAATGATTATGGCTATAAATGAGATTTTGTGTGTATATATAGATGAAGATCGATCATTACAAGGAGGATGTTGAGGTTGATTTATAAATCTTATAGGATGGCTTATATGTAAGTTTGTTTCTATTTTGATTTTTTGAATCAATTTTATTTCTTGAATAGAAATATTTAGTCCTTTTGATTCGCTTTATTGTGTTATGAAGTTCAAGATTGATGTTTTCCTTTAATGCTTGGAGATTCGATTGTATGTCAACTTGTATAAATCTATGATAAACATGAATAGGTATGTGGTGAGACAAGTTTAACTATTATGTGTAGGATAGAGTTGTTATATTCTTTGAAAAGCTAATTACTCTAAACTATCACAGTCAATTGGTTGATGAATTAGTTAGAGATTAATGATTGAATAGATCAATTATGAAAGTTTTTTAATTATATGGCTATTGAGCATTGAATAACATGTTGGTGGGTTACCCAATTCATTCCAATAGTAACTTTGAATTTTTGTGTAAAGTCGATTAGGTTGTCTAATTTGTATGTGAAGAGTTTCATCAATATAAGTGGATCGACAAGTTGATTTTATTATCCTTTGAATTTAGAACATTCTAGATCTTTTATTGTCACTTAAAAGACTCAGATTGGTCTTATACAAGACCAATACATCATTCTACATCTTCATAATTTACATTCTACAAGAATTTCTAGTCGTATATTATAAATCAAAATTTTGTCCCATTTTTGTGAAATCATATATGTAATAATCATCTATTGAGTGTGGATCCTTATTTTGAGGATTACAAATGCATATAGAGTCTAATAAAATAAATCCAAGTTTTTTTATGGTCCTTAGAAGGAAATTTGAACATGATTTGATTCACATGGAAGGCAAGAACTCTAAAAAAGGTAAAATATGATGGCCTTCTAGTTATTCGATGTATACTCTTTGATTAGTCAATATAAGAAATAAGGATTTTTGGTTTTTGAGATTTTACTCATTTGAATCTTGTTGGGAATGAGATATTGACACTGTCAGTGATAGTAAAGGAAAAGACTATTGTTCATGTATATTTGTATGTATAGAAATTTAAGGGTCTATGATAATGAGTTTAACACAAGATGAGATATTCATTCCATCATAATAAATATTATGTGAATAATAAAAGGTAATGGTCACATTGTAAATAAATAGACCTATTTCAAGTCAATAATAGAGGACTAAATTCTAAATTGAATAACCAGAGCGGTGATATTCATGAAAGTTAGAGAGAGAGATAGAAAAAGATTAACATGAAGATGATTATTGATTGATCCAAGCCACTCCTAATGTTTTTAAACATTAAAAACTCTAATTATATCCATATTCACATTGACAAGAAGAAAAATGTTATATTTGAATAAACACTTAAAAAGGATTATAGGTTCATAAAAGTTTCATTGGTCTGATAATACCAATATATAGAGAATAAAGTTTATGAGTTTAAGAGCTATTGGTGCTAGGAAATGATGTATATTCCATTACTAAACCACTTAAAAGGTAACCTAAACTTACACCTATAGCCATTTTAGCCCCTCATAGTCTTCTACTAACATGCACAATTCAAGGTTTCTCTTGGATAGAAGGTGTTTTAGGTTGGAATATTTTTCCTCTCTCTTAAATAAATGAAAAATCACATTATCAATACTGATCAAAGATACTATAGATCATCTAAAAATTCAAATGGAAATAGGATAGACCTATTGTACAAAATATCCCAGTTTTGAGGTGTATATTGCCTTGTTTGGAGATCTAAGCATGCTTGAAAGAGGGGTAGAGGTTATTTTAAAACTATTGAAAGGATTGGATAGATAATTAAATAATATTTTTACCTTTAAAACCTATTATAATCATTAAATAACTTTAAAAATATGCAAAACTTGGTCAAATATACAGATAGTACATGCACAGGGAGCAAATTCAAAGGAAAAGTAAAGATTCTAGCATCTACAGGTGGAATTGGGAACTAATTTTTTTTTAATAGGGTAATAATGAGTTGTATAATAATATTACAAGGTTTAATGGCCATTTAAAAAGTGGATATACTTGTTATTTTGTCATAGTCCTCAGCATGTCTATTTGAGATCACCTTTAGAGTAGGTAGTAAACTGGAGTACCATAGAGGTTTACAAGTTTAGGTAAAAGTTTTAAAATCATGGGATGATGTTTTTAAATCATAATAAGACCTTTAAAGAGTGTTAAAACTCTAATTTTATGCAAACCATGCTCATACAAGCATTTGCAAGCAAACATGCATATAGGCCAAAAAGGGATTTTTTGACTTTTCAAGAAAAATAGGTTTTTAGAGTGTTTTTATAGAATTTTAAAGACCCCATGATGATTTTTCAGGTATTTAAAATCTATGGAGCTTTAATTTCATCCTGGTGAAGTTTTTTACTTTTTGCAGTTTTAGACATCCTTTCAAGCCTCATGTTCAGATGCTCGTATCTTTCACCAAGTGATGACTTTGGATGAAATGTATTATTATGTTTTTCAAAAAAATATTAAATTTTAATTCAAGAAAAATTTATTTCAGTTGAGGTTATTTAATTTATTAACAATCATGAAGAGCGTAGGTAGCCCAAATTGCAAGCAAAACCCTATAGACAAATTTCCTCCAAATGGTAATTTTTCATATATTTTGCATGGGAATAAAATATTTTTAGGGATGTTAAGGGGGTAAATTTTATACTCATAAATGGTAATATGTTTTTATTTTGAGTTCTATACTTCATGAATCATCATTTTGAAGATTCAGCTTCAAAACCCTCTCAGACCCTCAAAAAACTAGTTTTCAAAAAAGTTGATTTTCTTGCCATAAAATCACCATGGATCAGCCTAAAATATTTTTAAAAATAAATTAAACTTATATATGATTCCATAAATTCCAATATTTCATATGGATATGTACATATCAGGTCAAAACCCATGTTTTTTGTGGAAAAAACATGTAAAATGAAGTACTAGATAGTTTAAAGAAATATAATAAATGGATATCAAAATTTAAGACTTGTTATTCATATTAAAACCTTAATTTGATCATAAATTATCCTATAAGTTATCCTACCAACTCAATCAAAATGGGCCTTGTTAGCCTTGTTGACTAAATGGTGAGAGTTTTCTCATCAAAATAACATATATTATGATGAGAGAAGTTGTTCCAGGTATAATTACATTTTTAGGTTTCATGGTGCCTTGTTTTAGGTTACATGAATTCTAAGTGATCAGTTTGGCTTTTAGTCATTTTTGGCCAAATAAGCCTAATTGATCAAGTGTCAAGTTTGAGTTTGGCATTGAGAGATAAGATAAAGGATTTTAAAGTGAGTTTCAATGCCACCTATCTATTGTTAACATAAATATTCATGCATATTTTCAATATTCAAGTGCCGCTTTAAGAATGTTTAGTTTAAAGGGAGTTGACTAATCCTTACTAGTTAACCAATTCCATGTCATCTCATGCAAGAAGTGTTTCTTCTTGTTCCATCTCAACTTCAAATAACTTCAAGTAGATTTATTCATCCAAGACTTGGCATATATTTTCATGTAAATAAGATTTGACTTTTCAACATGGGCCCACTTATCTCCTTTTTATGCCAAGATTGAGGATCATGCATGTTTTAAGGAGTTTGAAGATATTTTTAAGGACTTGATTTATTTTTGTAAAGGGATTTTTGTCTTGAGATAACAAAAAATACTAATAATTGTCTCCCTTATATGCCACTTTATTAAATAATCTTTGATTGATATATATGTTGGCTTTTTATCCTTTTTTTTAGATTTATCCCTCTCTTAGTAAGACTAGACTCTACCATGATTGAGTTTTGTAACCTTTTTAGATAAATTAAATGACTATTTTCAGATTCCATTATTCTTGTATAGTTTATTTATGTCATTTGATTTACATATGTGGTAGAACTTTCTCCCTTGTTAAGTCTTAATTCTTACCTAGTTACTGGTTTGTCAGATTATGCAGGTCATGTCTAGTGTTTAATATCTTTTGGCTGAGCTTACATTGGATATAAGTGGCTAGTTAGTGTCTTGAATCAAGCCTATTCCATCATTTCCCTTAGGCTTTGATCACCAAATAAAACCTCTTCATGAAATATTGATGCATAACAGATATTTAGAGTTGTAGATTCAATCTTTACTTGTCTAATCAGTGTTTTAAGATCTCAAATAGAGTGGATGAACCAACAATATAGGTATATCACCAACACTAAAGTAGGATTTCCCTTTCAGTTTCTTTCTTCCCCTTTTCTTCCCAATAATCAGTAGTTTAGTAAGTAGTGCAAAGTGATACATCATAAGAGCTAGCCTCAGTAAAATCTAGAGGTTTGGTCTTAGTTTAGGTGTCCCACAACTTAGATCATTCCAATGTTAGTCTAGGTGTGAAGGTTTCAAATCCAAATCTATCAAGCCTTCAAGTAGGGTGTTATATAGATAACTAACACTAACAAGTATGAATGATATTATAAAGTAAATATTTTAAATAAATTATACATATACATGTTTTTGATATTTTAAATCAAACTATGAAATCTATAAATGTGTAAATTAAATCATACAACACAAATAAGACTAGCATATGTTCAATACTCTCATATCTATAAAAATAAAAAATCATGTGTATAATATATAACTATCAATTAGTGAATGGGGCACTCTTATCATATTAACTATCATTACTAATAAGCCATATGGCCTATGAAGTCAATGCCACATATCATCTCTCTACTCTATGTGATCATGATCATGATCAAGATCTATATCATCTAATATATCTCTTAAGTATCTAATTTAAATAATGGTACATTTGTTCTTAGACTAAAAAGGAAAAATTCACTCAAAAAAATACCAAGACAAATAAAAATCATGATTGTTTATAGGCCATATATCAAACTCTACCTATAATTAATCATGATTTTTGTTAGCTACACTATATTTCATAATAGTAATTTCATGCAAATAAAAAATGTATGTGCTCACCCATAATATGGTCAACTAAATCCATTAAATTTTTACCCATTATGTCATAAGGTATATTCTACATCAAAGTATATATGTGTGTATCAACCATCATTGACCATATGTGTCACCTATGATACTACATCATATGAATACATTAGTAACAAATGTCAAAAAATATTAACTAGAAAAAAATTAAAATAATCATGCTCAGATATCACATTCATAATAGCTTTAACAACAATGGAATCTTTATCAATTTATTTTTATACATGATGGGTTATATACTATGGTGTCATTTATGATCCTTTTCTATCTACAACTCCTCCATCTTCATTCCTTCCACCTTGTATTGGGTTTGTAATGTCAAGATCACTGACTACAAGTGGAAATAATACAACCCACCATACATTATTCAATCACTATGTATAAGTTATTGTGCATCATGCATCATCATCCTCTGCTAATGAAACCGCATGATATTTGTATAATGTCACAAGAGGATCCAAGTAAACACCTATAGATGCTAGCCTCAAATTATATCCATTATTTATGGATTATATATCACCTTAGTCTTGTACACTTGGACAACTCAGATCTTTGTTATTCCTCTTAGTTTTAGACATTTCCCATTTTTAGAATTCTCACAGTTTCTTTATCTTGTACCCATTATCCTATCTCTTGGTCCAACTAGCCTTATGTTGATGACTCATACCTTATGTATACTGTAATGTTCCATTTTTAATTATTTCATTATGGTGGACCTAAAAAACCCATTCTCATATTTTTTTGGAAATTACAAGGGAAATAATTGTTAACTATGTGGGAATGTTTCTCTCAATTTCTGCTCATTTATTAATTAAAGAAGTAAGAGACTAGTTATAAGGGTGTGGTATAATAAATTATTTGTTTATATGCACATGATCTAGATGAATTTTAAAATATCCTCTTTATCTTGGGAAGAATGACATATAGATAAGAAATCACTTAAAAAAGGGTTGTTAAAAAAATAGTAAGGTGGATTGCCTAGTGTGAGCTAGATCCAAGAAGCATGAGCTTGCTAGGAGGTTGTCAATCCACTTTTTGATAATAGTTAATTTGAAAGAGATAAAAATGAAGTAATTTCATCAAATAATAAAAAGAAATGAAATGAAATAAAATAAAATAATAAATAGATGCTTGATAAAGAAAAATAAAGTAAATATAGAAATAATGTGTCAATACTAGTGCCTAAGTAGGTTAGGTTAGGTTTAAAAAATAGGTGAGGTCTCTATGAATAGGTAGAGACATAAAAAGTTATATTTGGCTGGGGGAAAGGGGTTAGAAATAACTTACTATTATTTCTTACCATAGTGACCATAGATGATTGGGGTGACCATTAGTGGTTAATCTAACTCTCGATAGTTGGGTAACTATCAATGGTTAAGGGTGACCATCGGTGATTAAGGTGACCATTGGTGGTCAAGGTGACCATCAATGGTTATTATGGATTTTAAAGATATTTAGAAAATTATTTGAATTATGGATTAGTTAATGTTCTAGGATTTGTTTAAGGGTCTATTAGTTAAAAATTAAGATGTAGAAAGGTCTAATTAGGATAGGGAGGTTAGAAACCAAAATAACAAAACTTGGAAATACAAAGTGTACCTATTTTGTTGTTTAGAGGCCAGTGTCTAATCTAGGGGTAATTTTGGTAGAGTAACGATACTTTAGATCAAGATAAATTTTAGTAGAGGTTTGGGTCTCTATTTTAATGATTGAATTGTAAGAAGGAAGACCTGCTAGTTGATGGCTTGATCACCTATGTGTAAGAATGCTTGATTATGGATCCTTATTCACCTCTTACTCTCCTCCTTTTATAGGCAAGGAGAGATAGAGGTAGAAGGTTCAATAGGAGGTTATGATACTAATTTTGATGCATTATAATGTGTCAACAATGGGTAAAGTAAACATATTAAATTATTCCATTTTATCTTGTACATAGTTGGTTAGGTGTTTGTTCATATGGTGGGAAAGGGACCTGACTGTCAATGGTCAGGGTGACTCTCGATAGTCAACTAAACCATTGATAATCAAATTTTGAAGGATAAGTGGGGTAAAAATGGGTAAGTTAGTGAGTTGGTTAGCTAATTATCTCACATAACTTAGGGTCATGGTCAAGGGTTGGGTAATGGTCTAATTTAGGGGTGTTTCAACATTCAAAACTATAGTGTGTAGAATTATAGTGTCTACATTTCCCCCCTTTTTGTTATGAAATTTGTGTCAGCAAGCTATAAAATAAAAATATATTATGGGTCAAAAGTTGGTTACCTCAAGTATGGGAGGAGGTGTTCCCCTTCAAACTAGGAGCTGATGAAGTGAAATCAAAATTGAGTTGGGGTTTGATAAGTAGTTTATGGTGAGTCATGAGGTTGGTGACAATGGTGGTTGGGCATTTGAAGTGAAAACATATGCATAAAATATGACTAAGTATGATATCCAAGATCATGCATATACTAATTTTCCATAGTTGGTAAAAATAAAGGTCATTGCTAGAAAGATAAGTGATAAGTGGACCATGTGACCATATGTAATAGTTGGGATACACTTGTAAATGTTAGTCTCCTAGGTAGGTTTGGTGTTTTCATGGGTATCCAAGGTAGGGAGTGATCCCTTTAAAAACACAAATGGTTTGGTCTTAAACTAAGTGATGCAAATTAAAATGTTCAACATGGCAAGGTTGGTTGGTGTTAACAAAAGGACCAATGCAAAGTTATCAAAAAATATATGATAGTTTGGGCCTAAATGGCCAACATCAAGGTGGACATGGTTGGATGGTTGGTTAGAGAGGGTGTTATCTAATAGTTTATGGTTAGCTTGTGGATAAGGATAATCTCTAAAAGGTGGTATAAAAGGGTTGGTGCCAAAAAAGTTTAAAAAGTGGGTTTCTTGACCATTGATGGTTAAGGGTCCCAAACTCGACCGTCGATGGTCACCTTGACCATTAGTGGTTAGGGGAAACCCTAAAACCATGTAAAAATTAAAATTAAAAATGATAAGTCATTTTCACTTTAGCTCTTTTGACTCTCATGACTCTCGATGATTTGGTGTGTCATGCAAGAGAGATGACAAGGTGGGGTTGATTATTGACTAGGTGATTAGCTAATTGGTTGATTAGTTGATTACTGATGAGGTGGACCAAAGGATGTAGGGTAGATGAGGATATGGTTGAGTAGTGGGAGCTAGGCTTCTTTCTTGATGACAATCAAGGAATGAGGTAAGTGCTACCTTAAATTGTTAGATTAATTGAGTTTGGTTATTTTGGTTGAATTTAGTTTATTTTTTTATGATTGGGGAGGATTTATGGTTTTGTTTCCCTAGGTTTTAGTTTTGGTTGTTATTTTGAAATTTGGTAGAAAAATGAAATGGGGAGGGTATGTTAGGTAAAAATAGGTTAAGGTAGGTATTAGATAGATCTATGGAGGGTTTTTAATTAATTTAGGATGGTTTTTGGGTAGATAAGGTTAGTTATGCTCTATCGGTGGTCACACAAAGTAATCATTGGCAGTCATACCTGACCATCGATGGTTGATGATTGAGGGAAAATGGGTCATGTCAATCATCAGTGGTTATAGTGACCATCAGTAATTGAGAAATTGGTTAAATGTTTTTGATAACAAAGCTAAGGTAGGTGTGAAAAATGTTAATGGAAGTGTTATTGGTCAAGTGATTTTGATAAAAAAATGTTAAGGTAAGATGGTTAAGGGTAACATGTGTTTGATAAAAGGCTAAGGCTAGTGTTGCTAGCATTTAGAATATAGGTAATGTGGGTTTAGGGTAGGCTTGGAGATATGGGAAATTAGTTAAGATAGAGAAAAGTAGGTGTTTAGTAGGTTGGTAAAATGAGGAAAAATGGGGTGAAAGCCATGGTCAAATAGAGAATAGAAAACTAAGTGTGTTTTCTAATGGTTGTCATAGGAATGAGATTTGATCCAGATGTGGGATAGAGTCCCTTAGATCTTTGCAGAGATCCATTGGGGGATGATAGAGGATGATTGGATGCATATAGATGAGGTTGACCTCAATGTGATGAGGCACTTTTAGCACATGCTGTGAGATGTGGCGATGATTTTGGCCCTCATCAAGAGATGGAATTTGACCATGAACACATTTTTATTGTTGATGGGTGATATGACCATCCTATTAAAGGATGTAGATAGGATTACTGATTACCTATTTAGGGGGAGCTGATATATCATATTGAGAGTGAGGAAAGAGATGATCATATGGAGCTTCTCTATGGTGATGATCATATATTCACTAGATAACATGCTAACGGCTTTAGTTATAGGCCATTGTATTAGAGAGATATGGATGACAAGAGGTTAATGATGATGATGATGATGGTAGTGTCATGTCTTGTATTATCATATTTGAGTAGTGGGTAGTTTCCATACCTACTACTAAATGTTTTGGTCGATATGTTGCTTGGTAGATAGTTTTTGGGTTGGCTCCTATTTTGTTGGTTTAGATGTATAAAGGGTTATGGGGGTTTTAAGTGCATCAGAGATATGGAATCATTGTGGGGTTCATGATTCATTATTGGGCTTATGAGCATATCAAAATTTTGACACTAATGGGGTTGTCATGGGAGGGATACACACAAATGGACTTTAAGGTGGGCTTCATGTAGTGGAGGGGTGATTATGCACTTATAGGAGCTAGAGGAGGTTCTAGGGATATTAATTGGTTTAGGGAGGCATTAGAGGCCCTAGTGTTTATAAATGTGTCTTAGAGGCCATATGTGGTATTTTTGAGGTGGGCCCACTACACTCGACATATTTTGTCATTACAAAGTTAGAGGTGGATTTATGAGAGGAGAGAGGGTGAGACTAAGATCATCTCATTTAACAAATTTTTCAGGTAGTTCGGCCTATTAAAGGGGATCCTAGGTCCATTCCTAAGGTATAAGAGGGAGGATGTTTAGTTTTTACTTCTTAAGCCACAATTAAAGGAGGTGGTTCTTGATCGTGAAGAGCTACCAGTCATAGTAGAGATCAATGATATCAATTTTGTTGATAGGTTCATAGCATGTTACCAAGCTATTTATATATCTATAGATTTGGATGGGATGATGGGGGCAGGTAGCCCATAGATGTGGACTTAGTTAGTGGGGGTCCATAGGTATAAGTATAAGGAGGTGGCCCTGTTGGATAGGTAAGAGCAACGCTAGCCATTGTACAGACACAGATCTTAACATTAAAGGGATAGGTGGCCACATTACAAGGCCAGATTATGACATTATAGGGTTAGGTTATGACTATGATAGGGGAGAGGGACTAGGCCAAGACTTCACTAGGCTTAATGACCTAGGAGAGGGACACCCTGAGATATAGAGGAGTAGTTATAGCACTGGTAGGACCAACTTGCAATATCCTTATGGCATAATAATTGGCCATAGTTGAGGAGTTACAATATTATGAGCCCATAGTTTGGAAAAAATTTCCATAAGAGCCTCAATGGGGTGAATATAGATCCATCTTAATAGGTGGTGTAGGGGTAGCAACTCTAGGTCAGTGGAATACTTCAGTGAGTGGGCAAGCAGGCACCTCAGGAGGGTAGGCACTAGATGGTAGTGGTACCCATGGGTCATAATGTAAATGATATGATATATGTAGATGTATATGATTTTGATACCAACTTGTGAATAGATGTAGAGAGATGTATATTTTTGAGAGAGAGATGCACATGATTATACTTACTATTGTTTTGATGTCATGATGTATATGATATGATGATATATATATATATATATATATATATATATATATATATATATATATATATATATATATATATATACATCAAAACCAAAACCATGAACCATGAACCATATATATATATATATATATATATATATATATATGGTTCATGGTTCATGGTTTTGGTTTTGGTTTTGATGTTTATGCTTATGCTTATGAGATGTGGACTCAGTAGCTTAGGCATGTGATGATTATGGATGATGTTTATGATTATATGTGATTATGATGATGTTTTGTTTCAATCATGGATATGATGTTTATGGTGTTTTGATTATGATGGTTTTGATATATAGCTATGATCATGGATATGTGACATGGTTATGGTTTATGATTATATATGTGATGTGGTTCATGATGTTTATGATTATGGTAGTTATGATCATGGATATGATGATATGATTATTGTTATATATGGTTATGATATGATGTTATATGATGTGATTTGTGAGTAGGGATAGGATGATACTCATAGTTATATTTATTTTATGTGGTTTATTTTATCTTATGATAGCACATAAAGTAAGTTAGATAACAAACTAGATGTGGGGAAAGAGAATAAATGAGACATATGTCCAAGTGAATACATGGACCAATTATGAGAAGATAAGAAAAAGGCATGATGCTCCTTTATTGGTAAGGACTAAATAAAACTAAAGTTAGCTTGGCCTAATGAGCATAATCCCTTTGAATGCTTCACATTATCATGCATTGGTTGATAAAAAGGTGTCTTGATCACCTTGTGTCAATTAAACTCAAAGTCCCTTGATTTTTAAATAGTACAAAGGGGAGATGGGTGGTAGGTGATATGAAGAGGAAATGAGTGATAGGTAAGGTAACCTTATATGGGTGAGTTTTAACCTTTTATAGGTGACATAATAACCATAATAGATAAGTCCATGTCATATACAAGGTGTAGACTGATCGATATGGGAAGTCTACTAATGCTATATGTGAAAGATGATTATAGCTTTCTTGGGATAGCTTGTTTTGATTTTGATACAGGGTCATTTTTTTCTTTGTTTTGATAGGTTTATTTTGATAGGTTTATGAAGTTGATCGATGTGAGAAGCTCCAAATGATTTGTTTGACAAATTTGACTTAGTCATCCTTCAAGGGAATGGTCCAAGTTTGGGTTTGTTTATTTGGTAGTTGTCTTTTAAGGGAGAAGACTATTTTCAAGAAATTTTAGATTTAGGCAGCTGTCTTTTTAGGGAGAAATCTATGTGCTAGAGATAGTTGACCCAAGAGATATTTTGGTATCCCAAATTATTTTAAAGCTAGGTTAGACATGGACAAGTCTATTTAGGCTTAGAAGTTTACCTTTATGAGGCCAAAACTTAGAGCACAAGAAGGTTAATGATAGGTACAAGAGGTGGTTTTGAGAGACAATGACCATGAGATTCTATCCAATTAGGGATGAAAAGTATCCATGAGAACCATGCCATGGGTAGAGTTTTGGTACCCATATTTAGGTTTAGGCTATAACTTTGATGGTTAATCACATGGTTCTATGTTGTAACCGATTATTCTTAAAGGGATAAGATAAGGGTATGAGGAGGTTGAAAATACCATAAATCAAGGGATGAGCTTAAGTTAGACAAAAGATGAGTTTGATCCTTGTTTAACAAAAGAAAGGATGTAGATGTGAAGCATTGAGAGGCTAAATTTTTCGTTTGCCTTCAAAAGAGGAGAAACAGTAAGCTCCTAATCCATACTTGTGGGTTATGATGTAGGGTCCAAGCTAATTGAAAGTAAACTTCCCTCACTTGTTTTTCTCCTTATTGATCATGTGTTGATTTTCCTTTAGGATGAGGTCTTTGATGTTGAATTATATTTCTTTCAAGTGCTTGTTATAAGCATGATTGATTCACTCTTAATAGACACAAAGGTGGTTAAGCATTTCTAAGTGGCATTCTTCAAGTAGCTCAAGTCATGTTAGATGTTATTGATGATATTCACTCTCAAAAATGATGTCTTACAAGGATATAAAAAGAGATAGAATCTAGATTTTGAGAGGTAAAACTACCTCTTCTATAAAGACCAGGGAGAAATGGGTAGCACTTGTATAGGTTTGAATTTTAGTGTGATAGGCCCATAAGTGAAAGGGATGTGCAAGTTCCAATATTAACTAGAAGAATTGACCACTTTGGTTAAAATCTTGTCGAGGGTTTTATTAGAGGATTTTTCTTGTCCATTTTCTTATGGATGGTAAGGCAAGGAAAAGATTAACTTGATGCCAAATGCATCATAAAGACCTTGGACTTGTTTGTTTCTAAAATATTTTCCATTATTAGTGATGATATTATGGGGAACACAAAAACAATAGATGATATGATGATTGATGAAGTTAACTATCTTGTCATCTTTATTTGAGATGAGAGTAATAGCCTCCACCCACTTGGTGAAATACTCAGTGGTGGTGATGATGGAATGGTGCCACTGGGAAGAATGAAGATTGATTTACAAAATGAGATCTAGTCCCCATTATGAGAAGGGATAAAAATCATTAGATTATTAAAGTCTATGGGCTAGTGCATGATGTAAATTGGTAATTTGATGGCATTTAACACACTTATTTACATAATCACAATAGTCTTGGTTGAGGGTAGGCCAATAGTAGCCAAGGTAAAGGATACATTTAGAGATAACTAAACCACTAAAGTGTCACCCATATATTCTATTATGCATTTCATTGATAGTATGGGAATATTCATGATTGCATAGGCAATAGAGAATGAGGCCATCTAAACCATGTTTGTAAAGGATTCCCCCTAGTATGGTATAATGAGAGTTACTCTGAACAAAGGATCTTCAAGTATTATGAGAGAGGTTGGGAGGAATGATGTTGAGGTTAAGGTAGTTAAAGGTTTGCTCATACCAAATGTCTGAGGGAAATTCCTCCAAACTACAAATGGTAGGGAGGTCAGATTGGATATAACAAGGTGTGATAAAGTGATGAATGGTGATAAAGAGTTTAAAATTGAAAGGATGAGATGGGATTTGGGAAGCAAGGGAAGACATTGTATCTATAAACTTATTGGTAGATCATGGAATAGATTAGATAAGGTAATGGTCAAATGATGTAAAGAGTACATCTACTAGTTTTTTGTACCTTTGTAATACATCATTCTTATATTGGTAGGATCAATTGACCCAGTTGACCATAAGTTGGGAATCACCAGAGACACTAATCATCTTGAATCCTAAGGATAGAGTGGTTTAAAGACCTATTACTATGGTTTCATACTCATCCATGTTATTGGTATACTCAAATTCAAGTTTGAAAGAGAGGGGAAGAGGTTTACCATAAAAGGGAATAATAATAACTATGGCACCCCCACCATGCTAGTGTTTTGAGCCATCAAAAAACATGGTCATTTGGTAGGTGATGTCTTATTGAGAAAAATTCATGATGAACTCATCTAAGAACACAAGAAGAAGTGGTTTTTTTTTCTATCAAAGGAGCTTCAACCAATTTATCAATAATGGCTTGCCCTTTAATCAACTTTTACTAGAGGAACTCAAGCTCAAACTCAGTTAAGAGAATGAACCACTTAGCCATACACTAGTTTTTGTATGGTTTAGAGTGCATGTATTTTATTGGATCAGTCTAAGTGATGATGTAGGTTTTGTGATTGAGGAGGTAATGATGAAGTTTGGTATCTATAAACATTAAGGCATTTTAAAGTCTCTTGGTATGGGTAGACCGAGTCTCAAACTCTATAAGTGTACATCTAATGTAGTAGACCACTTTCTCTTTGTTTTAATCATTACAGTAAGCAAGCATTACCCTTAATGAATGGCTAGTGGTGGATATATAAAGGTAGAAGGGTTAGTCCTCTTTATGAGGGGTAAAAATGGGTTGATAAATAAGTTTCTCTTTGAGTGAATCAAAGGCTTGTTGACAGTCCTTAGTCCACTTAAAAGATGTATCTTTTTTGAGAAGATGGTAAAAATGTTGACATCTATTTGATAACTGAGAAATGAAGTGATAGATGGATTGGAGCTTCCCCTATAGGCTACAGAGTTACTTAAGGTGGGTTGAAGGTAGCATTTTGAGGATCACTCTAACTTTGGTAGGTTTTACTTTTATTCCTCGAAGATAGATGATAAAGCCAAGAAGCTTCCCAGATAAGACCCCAAAAACATATTTCTTAGGATTGATTCAAACATGGAAATGGATTAGGCATTCAAAGATAATTTTGAGAATGTCTAGATGATCCTTCTGATATTTGGATTTCTTAAGGAGATCATATACATAGTCCTCTATGATTTTGTGGATGAGATCATGGAAGAAGTAGGTCATCGCAAGTTGGTAGGTTACTCCAGCATTCTTTAGACCAAATGGCATGACCTTATAATAAACGGTTACCCAAGGGGTGATGAAAGAAGTATTATGTTGATCTTCAAGGGAAATCAAGATCTAATTATATCTTGAGAAATTGTCCATGATAGACAACATCTAGTGGCCATTTATAAGATCAATAATTTGGTAGTTATTAGGCAAAGGGAAGTCATCCTTCAAACAAGCAAGGTTAAGGTCATGAAAGTCAATATATAGGTGAAGTCCCCCTATGGGTTTGTTAATGGGGATGCTATTGGAAACCCATTATGGATAGTCTATTGGTTGAATGAAATTGATAGATAAGAGGCATTGAAGATCTTCTTTGACTAGAAGGGTGATACGAGGATGCATATTGTAAATCTTTACCTAATAGGCTTAGCTTTAAGATAAATGATGATGCTGTTGATAATAATATAAGGGTTGATCTAAAGCATATCTTAATAGGACCAATAAAATGCTATGTTATGGTCATGAAGGAAAGAAGGGTAATCTTGTTGCTTCAAAGAATCTAAGGATTGACCAATCTTTATAATGTGGGGGTTATCCTAAGTACCCAAGTTGACATATATAGTGGATTCATTCAACATGGTTTGGTTCTCAAGAGGAAGGGATTTGTGGATAAAATAATCCCCCATGCCAAGATAGGATAGAATAGAATCATTATCTTGACGTTAGATGGTGTTGATGGTAGGGGAATCATTTTCTGCCATTTCAAGATGAATCCGTGGAAAGGTGTTAGCTTGACCATCATTTTGATAGGTCAAGGGGCCAAAAATAATGGTATTGACTTAAAAAAAATTTAGGAGGAATGATTTCAAAATTATTATAATTTGAAGGAGATTGGGTTGGTGAGGATGCAATGTTTTCCTTAATGGTGGCAATAGATTTGGGTGAACTAGTGGGTTCTTCTAGTGTTACAAACCTAAGGCCAAAAAGATCATGAGTTTTTTGGGTTTTAATCAAGGTTAACTCATGGGGTCCATTTTTATAACATCTAAGGTTGAATCCTTTTTAGACACACTTGTGAAGGTATAATTTGGCAAATTATAGTTTGTCTAAATAGGAGAAGTGGAAGGTGAATGGTTAGATAGAAGAGGTGGTGGTAGAAGCAAAAAGTAGATGATTAAGTCCCCCATAGATGAAATTGGTTTGGTGGTTAGGGATCCCAAAAGGGATTATGGTTCTGATATTAGGGTTATAATTAGGTCATGGTCAAGGTTCCCATGTTCTTGAGGAGTAGGGAAAGCATCCAAAGCTAAAAAGGTGATACTCTCCTAATGAGAGATGTTAGGACATAGGTTTTAATGGGTCCTCTATGGGGATCTAAGAATAAGGGATATATGAGATAGTTGAAGCTTCATCGATGGTATGGGTGGAGTTATTATTGGTTTGTGGTAAGGTGGTGTTGTTTTTGGTTGGTGGTGTGGTGGATGAGCAAGGAAGAAGAACATCATTGGGTTAGTATGTCATGTTGAAAGATGTAAAATGAATAGTGTAAGATTATATGGTGATGACCTATCCCTCACATTTAAACTTGACACATCAATGTAAAGTGGTTAGGACACAACTCATGGCTCCAATCTAAGGGCATCCAAGTAAGATGTTGTATTGGAACTTGCCTTCTATGACATAGAAGAGCTCTAAAATCATGTGAGGTCTCAAGCAAATGTGGAGGATGACATTTTCAAAGGTTATGTCCATGATATCATTAAAGGAATAGAGGACCACTAAGGTTTTTGACATGATATTCTTTGGTAGATAGAGTCGATCATAAGCATGAGAGGAGATGATATTAACACTAGCTCCTTCATCAATCATCACTCTTTTGATGCAAGTTTGATTGATGTATGCAATGATAAAGAGAGGTGGATCTGGATCTTTAGGATGAACAAAAGGTACTTTTGAGTCCTTAAATATGATAAGGGTGGAAAGATGAAGAGCTCTGATAAAGGCTAAAAGAATTTGAGGGTCTTTGGGTTAGACATATATAGATTATACAACTTTTATCAGTGTTTGGTGGTGATAGGGAAAGGTGTTAGTTAGTTTTTATAGGCTCATCTTCACCGATGTCTAGTGAAGCTACTTTATAACTACTCATTGGATAGATTCAGAAGGGTTGGAGGTAGGGGCACCCAAAATGGATATTTTGGGTTTAGGTGAAGGTGAAGGTTAAGGTGAATGTGTTTGAGTTTGGTTGAAAGGTTGAGGGGTGGAAGGATATGTGCATGGAATAGACATTTTGGCCTTTCCCTTATCCTTTTACTATGCCCAAGATCAGGTAACAATATGGATAGTGTGGATGAGGGGAAGTGTTGAGATAGAGGGTTGATTTGGTTCCTCCTTACTCTTAGGTGAGAGTGTGGGAGTAGGTATATTTTGGGTAGGTTGGTTTGGTGGTTGGGTTGATAATGGGCTCAAGAGAGGTTCATCTCATAATATATTGCCCTCATCCCATAAGTTATGGACAAGTGCTTAAAGAGCTTTAAAGTTATCTATGTTGTGCCCAGGTGTCCTATTGTATGAGTAGATTAAATTGTCACTGAACTAAGATGGTTTAGGTTTCAAAGGGTAAAAGGGTCTGATAGGTGGTAGTCTTAAGGAATAGGTTTGAATTAAACTTTTTAAAATGGTCAAATATGATTTGAGCAAAGGTATTAAGGTGATTGGTTTTTGGTAGGTGGGTTTGATTGGGGTTGTCTAATGTTTGATGGTTTTAAGGTGATGGAATTAAAGGTGAAATATTTATAGGTGGATGATTGAGATGATGAAGGTTTGGAGATAGGTGGGAAGGTGGAGGTAGAAACCTTGGGTAAAAATTATGGGGAGGTTGATTTTTTGGAATGGGTAGGTAAAGGTAGAATAAAATGAGGAGGTTTTGTTTGGGTGGTTTTGGGAGGATTTACCTTTTTGGTATAAACATGAGATCCTAGGATGGAAGAAGGATGAGGGCCTAAGATATAAGGTAGGAGTGAAGGAGGTGGTATGGTTTTAGTTCTAAGTGGGAGTTTGGGTGGTTCTACCTTCTTGTTTGGTTTGGTCAAAGTTTTCTTTAGTGGACTAGATGGGTTTAGATCCAACATTAAATATAGGTGGGTAAGGCTAGGATTAGGGAGTATCCCTAAGTTCTTGATAGGTTTGATTGGAGAGGTCTAAGGTGTTTGATAATTTGGGATGGAGATGGTTGCCTCATGGTTTCTAAGGGAGAAGTGTTTGATGAGGGGATTGAGGTGATGATGGGTTTAGCAGTGGAGAAAATGAGGTTAAAAGTTCATGTTTATATTGATACAGGAGCCCAGGATGGTGTTGAAAGGTGGCTCAATCCAAATTGGGTTGAGAGGAGAATTATAGGCTTTGGACTAGTCTAGAGGAGGGTTTTTGAACTAGTTTAATTCCTTGGGCATCAGATTCAAATATTAGGCCCATAGGTTGAGGTGAGGGAATGATTTCTTCACCCTTGTCACTAATGAAAGGTTAGAAAGTTTGGGGAGATTTTTTCTCCATATAGGGAGTAGATAAAGTTATCTCTTCTTGTGTAATGGTTTCCAAAGATAGAGAGGGTGATTCCATGGTGGGGGAGGAAGGTGTGTTGACAATGGTTACCTCCTTTGGTATTTATATTAAAGGAGAGGTGGATAAGTTTGTTATCTCCTAAAATGGAGGAGTGGAGGTGGTTGCTTCCTTTATTTGGGTATCAAAAGGAATGGAGGGTGACTCCACCTCTTCAATAAGTGGAGTGGAGGAAGATATAGTTGAGGAAATGGTCTCCTCATTAATAGGTTCACTAATAATTACATTGACCATTTATACCTTATGTGCATGAGAGGATTCTAGTTTGTTATCATCATGGTTAGTAGAAGGGGCATGGTTGGGAAAATGTTGTAGAAAGATGTGAAGTGAGTAGTTTGGGGGTGCATTGGGATTTTCCAATGCAAGTTCTCCTTTATCAATCAAGTTTTGGACAATGGACTTGAAAGTGTTACACCTACTAACATCATGTCTAATGACATGGTGGAAAACACATAGATTATTCTTGTTATAGTAACCAGGTCAGGGTGAGAAGCATCAAATTTTAGAGGAGGTTTGATGGGGGGAAGTTGTATGATGTTATATTTGAGCAATTTATCCAAAATTGAATCATATGACTCCCCTAGTGGAGTGTATTATTTTGGGGTATCCCAATTTTAATAAAAAGTTTGTTGATTAGAGAGGTTATAGGAGATTGTTTGGTTGGGTTGGTTAATAACCAGAGGTGGGGTTATTTTAAGGACAACCATGTTTACGATTGCCATTGGTTTGGTGTTGGGTTAGTTTTATTGGTTTATTCTTTTGGATTAGGAAGGATCATTGGATTTGAATCTAGAATTCTTGTTTCGTATTTTCAACTTCCTCTCATCAATGGCTCTAATTTCTAGTTTGTGTGCCATGGTGAAATCCTTGTCAAAGGTTCTACAAGTTTGAACTTATAGAGTGGGGGAAATATGTTTAGCATAATTCTAAGAGAAAATTTAAATCAACTCAAGTTGGGGAAAAGATAAATAGAAATGGTTGATAAAACCTCTCCATCATGCTATGAAATTAGTAATTGATTCATCATCAAATTGTCTAATGGAGTAGAGGTCGGTAATGGAGACCTTCTTAGATATATTGATGGAGAAGTGATCTAAAATCTTTTAGGGAAGTTGAGAAAAAGAAAAGATGGAGTGCTTGGTAAGATCACTATACCAATCCAAGGCTGGTCTAGATAAAGACATGGGGAAGGTATGAAGGAGAATGACATCATCATATGAAATCAAATAGCAAGAATGTTGAAATGCTCTTAAGTGTTGTTGGGGGTCCTCATTGCTTTAAAACTTAGATAATTTAGGTATTTCCCATTGAGGAGGGTAAGGTTGGATAGGGATGGATGGGTGAATATTTTTATTACAAATTTGGTCATAATATAGGAGGTTATGAGCCCTAGAGATAGATGATTCTAGGTTATTCATTTTGTCCATCAACATTTTGACCAAATTTGTTTGGGGTTGGGGAACTTCATAATTATATGGTAAGTGTTGTTGAGGTTGGGTGGATGCAGTATATGGATAACTAGTATAAGGTTGAGGGGATTCCACATGTTTTCATGTGGTCATTAAGGGTTGAAATGATGCCACATAAGCTTTGATGGGCACAACAGATTGGGTAGAAGGTGTAACTATGTATCCTTGTGGATTAGGAATATATCATGGGTAGGTTGTCATAGGTATTTGTTGATGGATTGATATGGGTTGATTTGAGGTATGATTGAATTTTTATGTTGGGAAATTGATATGGATTAGGTTAGGGGTGTGGATTAGGGGTGAGTGATAACTCTAGTACTGATAGGTGGAAGGGTAGAAGGTATAAAAACCACCACATTTTGCAGTGGAGTCGAGATTGGTGGGTTGGTAGTGATAAGGTGAATAGTAGAATATATCCCCAAAGTGGGTGGAGTATGGGTAGCAATAGATGAGGTTGCCCATATGTTGGAGGTGTTGGTTGGTGTAGGGGGTGTTTGGTTGTTGGTTGGGATGTTTGATTGAGTTTGGGTAGAGGTAATGGATGGGATATTGGTGGAAGAATATGCTTGGGTGATCATAGGTTAGGTGGAGGTAGTGCTAAACATAATATGGGGTGGCATCCCATAAGGTGGATATATAGGAGGAATCAAAGTAGTAAGGGTGTCATGAGATAAGGTGTTGAGGTAATGTTGAAGGGCTATAGGTTGTTATCGAGGAAGGTAGCAAAATATGCATCACATTTGACAACTATCTGATGCATGGTAGGAGGGGGAGAATAATGGAAAGAACCCTCAACATCTGAAGTGTACTCTATAGAGGAAGAAGAAAAGGAAGGTGGTTCTTAGTTGGTTTGATACCTCAACTTTTGTCTAATAAAGACCATGTGAGGAATAGAAAGGAAATAATGAAAATCTCACAACTCAAACACAAAGTAAGAAAAAAGGAAAATATCTTAAGGAAATCAAAACATACACAAGAGTGAATTTTAAAAAGCTTAGGATTCTTTTTATATCTCTTTTGGCTTATGCCTTAGAAAGTGTAAAGAAGAACTTTAGTTTGTAGATCAAGTACTAGTAAAAAAGTCTAAGGTTGGTTTTAGGTGTTAAAGGCTCTCAAAAATATAAATTTAAAGCTAGTACAGGGATTGATATTGGGGCCCACCCCCTCACTTCACACACTCTAGCAATAAGGGTGCTGGGTGCTTAGACAAGATATACTAAATTTCAGAGTTTAGACTCAACCAGAGAGTTGAGTTTTGGTTTCTCTTCTTGGTAATGACCTCTAAGTAAGAGAGCCAAAGGGTAAGGTTTACTGCTAGGTGATGAAATCCTAGTTAGACCTTATGTAAATTGTTTTGATGTGTTGATTTATTATGTGGTTTGGTAAAGTGTGTCAGAATAAGTGAAACTATGATTGATTACTTTGCTTTTAAGTTAAATAGATGAACTAAAAACATGAAAGCAATCAATGTATGCAATATTTATTTTTTACCCAAAATAAATTTTTAATTTCATTATATGAGCATAGAATAAAGGAAGAAAAGGCTAGCTAGATGCTACTAGGTCCCACTGGGCATGTTAGAATGTTTCTCTCAATTTTTACTCATTTATTAATTAAAGAAGTAAGAAACTAGTAATAAGGGTATGGTAGAAGAACCTATTTGTTTATGTGCACATGATCTAGATGAGTATGAAGAGATCCTTTTTATCTTGGTAATAATGACCTATAGATAATAAATCACTAAAAAATAGGTTGTTAGAAATATAGTAAGGTGGACTGCCTAGCGTGAGCTAGATCCAAGAAACGTGAGCTTGTTAAGAGGTTGTCAATCTACTCTTTGATAACAGTTGAGTTGAAAGAGATAAAAAAGAAGTACTTAAATAAAATAACAAAAAGAAATGAAATTAAATGAAATGAAATGAAATACAAGAAGAAATACATGCTTGATAATTAAAAATAAACTAAATACAAAAATAGAAGGGTCAATATTAGTGCTAAAGTAGGTCAAGTCAGGTTTAAAAAATAAGTGAGGTCTCTATGAATAGGGAGGGACATAGAAAGTTAGATTTGGTTAGGGGAAAGGGATTGGAAATAAATTAATGTTATTTATTACCAAAATGATCATTAGCGATTGGGGTGATCATCAGTGGTTAAGCTGACCGTTGGTAGTTGGGTAACTGTTAGTGGTTAAGGGTGATCATCGACAGTCAAGGGGACCATTGATGGTTCTTTGGATTCTAAAGATGTTCAAAAAATGAGTTGTAAAATGGGTTAGTGAATGGTTTAGTATTTAGTTAAGGGTTTGAGATTTATAAAGTAAGATGTAGAAAGGTTTGATTGGGATAGGGAGCTTAGAAACCAAAATAGCAAAACCTAGAAATACAAAGTGTACATATTTTGTTGTCAAAATCATGGAAATCTTATTCATGCCCACACATATGACTTATAGCCTATCATGAGTCCATGTTCATTCTCCATATGAGGCCTTGATCTAATTGGTAAGATTAATCTAACATCATCAAATGGTCATAAGTTTAACATCATGGCAATAGAGTATTTTACTAAATGGGTAGAGACAATGCCACTCACTTATACTATAGGCATCCAAATTTACAAATTCATCCTCAATTAGATCATTTTCTACTTTGGCATACCTACCAATATAATCTCTGATAATGGTAAATCATTAAAAAATTAGGACGTTGAGGCCTTGTGTCATAAGTATCACATCAAACAACATTTGTCTTCTCCCTATTACCCCCAGGGAAATGGACAAGCTAAAGTAATGAACAATACCCTCATTAATATCCTTAAGAAAATAGTCAATTAGGCTAATAAAAATTAGCACCTACAACTATATCCTTCTCTTTGGTATTATCACACAAGCATTCATACACCTACTAGGGCCACTCCATATGCCTTGGTCTAAGGGATAGAATCCATATCACCAATGGAAGTTGAGTTCCCTTCCCTTCAAATCTCATTAAGAGGCATCATCACTGACCATAATTATAGATAGGAATACCTACATGAACTATAAATTCTCAATGAGAAGTGATAGAAGGCCCTTGATCACTTATGATTTTATCAAAATAGACTAAAAGGCCAATATCAAAAGAAATCTAGTCTAGAAAATTTGAGGTCGATGACATAGTCCTGAAGGAAAACTAGAAAAATACTAATATAGATAGAGACAAGAAGGGGAAGTTTAGATCTAATTGGCTCAGTCCTTATATCATCATTGGATCTAGAGCCTATAAATTGGTCACATTGAATGGTGAATAGTTTGATGATCCCATGAATATCATAAATCTAAATAATTTTTACACTTGATAAGCTCCACCATCCTCCATCTATGAGTCATCCATTCTTGGGGGCATTCCCTTATCCACTCTATCCACTCCATCACATCTCCCTAAAAGTTGAAAAAAATATATCCAATGGTTAAAACTAGTTCTTTGGCACCTTAGGCAAGTACCATGATGAAAATTGGTTCCTAGCATCATGGTAAAATAATCCTGACCCTAGTCTCTATAGCGGGAATCCATTGTAGGTTATTATCCATTAATATAAGACAAATACTTCCAAACATTACTTGTTGAGTAATGAGAATATTTATTGGGGTAGTCCTCTAGAGTCACTTATTTATATCACACACACACACACATACACAC